>WOXC01005914.1:0-126344 GCA_011680675.1 Gymnobelideus leadbeateri | reverse complement strand
GGTCACACAGCTAGTAAGTGTCTCAGATGGATTTAGAAGTTAGGTCTCACTGACTCCAGGACTGGTGCTCTATCCACTACATCACCTAGTTGTCTTCTATCTGAAGATTGTAGCTGAAAATTGGAATGTGGGGAGGGGCAGAGGCTCTAGGTTGGTGCTCCCAGATTGGTCACTGTGTTTTGGTTGTAAAGATGATTGTCACTGAAGTGGGGAAGGAGAGTCAATGGAGACTTATATGTTGCAGAGCAGTGAAGCCTCTGGGGGTGGGGAGGAAGCCTGATGTTTATTTCTGATCTACTACAATCCATGCTTAAGCAAGGATCTCCCTGCTTATTAAAGTAAGTTATTCCAGTTTAGGACAGGTTTAATCATTAAGGGTTGAAGAGTAATGGCTGACTGTGACACAAGGTTAGGAACAGTTGCATCTTTGACAGCATTGTCTGAACCCTTATTTCTATTGGATTTGCCTTTATTGGAGGTGTCAAGACATAGAAGAAAGCCTAAGATCCATGACCACTTTTGAGGACTACTGGAAAGGGACTTGTTGAAAAAAATATTTTCTAATGTAGTGAGAATATTTGTTTCCTTGACACAACTGACTTCATTTCACATTGGGTCACCATTTTGTGTTAAAGTATTTTGATGCTTGTTTTTCCATATTACAATAAGCATGTGTGGTAGAGGTTGGTAAACTACATGGTTGTGTTTATAAACAACTAGCAAACCTATGTGATCCTCAGATATAGCAGCTTATCAATCGAAAAATTTGGTAAACAGCCTCAACATTAATGTTACCAGGCATCCATCAAATTAATTGGTACATAAATTAAGTTATTGACTTTCAATCAAAATTTAGATGTAACCAACCAATATCCTATCCATAGTTATAACTATAAGAAACACACCAGAGATCTTTTGTCTTCTGCTTGACCTTGGGTAGTGACCAAGTTTAGGCATGTTCACTTGAGTACAAAACTGATTGACTATTTCCCAAGTTGCCAAGCAACCAATCTGGGAGGGAGACACACATGCGCAGAGATGGAATCTAGTCACTGAGTACCAGGATGAGACATGCTTACTTAGGAAGCCTTAGGAAATCAGGTTGGTGGTTTTTTCCTAATGGGATTAATGTTTATATTCCTAAATAGAGAATATAAACTAATGTTTGTGTGCATATGATTAATAAAGTTTGATTGTTAGTATTGAGGGGGGAAAAGTGCCACAAGGATCAAAAGGACTATCAGCAGTTAGGAAGTGACAAACCACCTTCAAAAGGCCCCCTTTTTCTCAGTGAAATGAAAATGGAATTCAAATTTTAAAGTTCACACTTCAGCATGAAAAGTTACCTCTGAACATTCTAGCTGTGAGGTAAAACTAATTATTTCAATCTCAGTGGTAGGTAAGTTGTATTGCCTTTTATAAAGATTTGAAAGGCATTAATATTTTAGCAACAACTACAGTATGTTAAAAAACAAGAGTCATTAATCTAGACAGTCTCTTGATTTCTAAACATACAAATCTTTTAAATCTATTATTTGCATTTAAATAGTTTATGTCTCACTCGATGTCTCTTTTCCTATCTTATCAAGTGTGCTCTGCTAAATCCTAATAGATCTTTAAAAAATTAAATGTTTGCTTATTCAATGGATCCATTATTTTACAAGTCTTTGAAAATTAGTATCAGTTTACTAGGCTAAATTATGCATGAATAACCAGTGACATTCATACAGCAGATAAGAGATTTATAATTTTTTAAAAGCTTCTATTTTTCACAACTTGGTATTAAATCCTGATCTGGAATTCTATGACATATTTTCATCCTTTTTGATGTCTCTTGCCAAAATGTCATATAGTCTCCAATTACAACTAGACCAGGGGGTCCTTACTCTTTATATGCATCGTAGACCCTTTGACAGTCAGATGAAGCCTATGGAACCCCTCTCAGAATACTTTTTTTAAAGTACACATGGAAAAAAATCATGGTATTGCAAAAGAAATGAACTAAATTGAAATAAAGATATAATGTTTCCCATCCAAATTCACTGACCCCCTGAATTCTATCTACAGATAACCTAGGTTAAGAACCCCCTAATCTAGTCATCCTACATGTTTTAAAATGAGCCCACAGAGCTCATTAACTAATTTTTAAAAAAGAGCCTATAAAGCCCAGCTTTGTTGATGGTTGTTCTAGTTGATTATGCTAGCACAGCACTATAACTAGACAGTATACCCAGAATGATAACTTATCAAGACTTTTCTTTGAAATTTACACAGGAAAAAAAAAAGCTGAAAGTACTTAACCATGCTAATTAAAGTTTGAATATTTCAGAGTCCAAATAAAATCTCTAATTACTAGAACTAATATGTAGATTTTATAGAGCTTGAAATTTTCATTTAAGCAAGAGTAAATGTGGAGCTCATTACAAAAGGCCAATGTTAAATGACTTTGCAATTATTCAGAACGAAATTCTTTTGATCAGTCTTAGGTTAAGATCAATTTTAAATTTACTTTAACAACCTACCAGACTCTATTCAAGAAAAGACATGCATATATTAAATGTTGTGCATGTGTGTGTATATACATAAAATTTATTTATCAATTATAATATACGCAGGTACAGGGAGAGAGGTAGATTAGAAACAGCCAGCTAGCTAGCTAGCTGGATGATCAATATTAAGGAGATCTACATTAATACCCATGAGCTCAGGTTCAGCCTACTCAATGATCAAGCCATACTGGTTGAAGCAAGAACCAAGGATTTGAGTTGCCTCTGAAAACCTAAGCAAATCCTATCACAATAACAGCAATAGATTTCAAACCAAGGTGCTGTGACTGCAAGTTTACACTGTTTGAATTTGATTATCCTCTCCCTAGCAAGACTGCTTGACACAACAGGTATTTCATGAAGTAGTATCATTTGAGGAGATCCAAAAGTCCTTCCTCCATACCACTCACCAACCCACTCTGGAGACAGAAAATTTAACTTTTAGAATTACATCTTTGGCCTTATGTATGTATGTCTAAAACATGCTCCAAGGTTGAGGGGAGAAAAAAACAAAACAAAATAGCTACTGTCAGATCTGTAGCCTAAGATGTCTCAGAAAGGCCTTTTCATCTCAAGTTCATTTGAAATGGAAGACTGATCTCATACCTCCAGGTAGGTAACAAGTATAATCATGGTGCATGGAGGGCCCCAGGAGAGGAAAACCGCAGACATAGCACACAGACCATTTAGGCTAAATGCCAAAAGAAAGGAAGAAAAATGTGCCCATATTGAGGAAGTTACATGGGATGCCAAAAAGCATAACCACACCCCTCCCAAGGGTAAGAGACTTATCTGGGTCAGACTTATTCTTCTCAAGCCACAATAGTGGCCAGTCTAATAATTATCAGCAGCAGGCATTGTGCTGTTCCCTAAATCTTCTGCTTGATTAAAAACCCCTCAATATGGCAATGAGAATTACAATGCACTTCAGTAACTACTCATTCAACTGCTAGTCCTAGACATGGTCCTGACATTGAGGAAAGGAAGATCAATTACTAATAAATAACTAGTATATTTAAATAGGTAATATGTATATCATCAAAAAGGAATGTGTTGACACATCAATACCTTCACTTACATCATTACTTTGCTCAAAAAGCTTCAATGGCCTAATTAATCACCTAATTCACTGCCTAGCTAATTAGGTCTAAATTACTTACCCTGGCATTCAAAGTCTTTCATGTTTGAGTCCAAACCTATATTTTCAGAATTATATTATACTACTTAAAAAAAATTACAGGCATCTAGCTGGTAGAGTGGAGAGAGTGCTGGACCTGAGTTAGGAAGGGTTCAAACTGGCCCCTCACATTCACTAGCTTAAATTAACCTCTATTTGCCAACCACAAAATGAGGGTAATAATAATACCTGCATCCCAAAGTTGCTGAGAGGATAAGAGATGAAAATATTTTTAAAGTGTTTACCACAGTGTCTGACACACAGTGGGTGCTATATAAATGCTAGCTATCAATCATTTAAAAAACTGAACAGGCACTCTCTCTTTTCTCTGTCTCCATTCCCCCCTCCCATTGCAGAAGGTGGGTGGGGGTGGGGAGGCAAAGAAAAACAAAACCAATGCTATGTTTAGTCAAACAAAACATATTATTGGCCATGTCCAAAAACATCTTATTCTTCATCTTGAATTCATCACCTCTCTGAAAAGAGGTACACATGATGCTTCATCATCACTCCTCTGGAATCAAGGTCAGCAGATCTGAGATCTTAAGTCCTTTAAAGTCCATTGTCTTTACAATGTTATTCTAGAAATTTTTTTGCTGCCTCTACTCACTTTACTCTATGTCAGTTCAGATTACCCAAGATTCTCTGAAATAATTTCCTTCATCATTTCTTACCACACAGTGATATTCAATTACATTCATATGCCTTATTTGTTGAGCTACTCTTTAATTTATGGGCGCCCATTTAGTTTCCACTTCTTTGTCTTTTCAAAAAACAACTGCTATAAATATATTATCCATAAAGGTCCATTTGCTATTTCTTTGTACCCAACTATGTATATATATATATAAATATCAGTTATTATTTGCAGTAGAATTATGATGATGATGATGATAATGATGAGGATGATGGACTCCACCTTCTGACCAAACACACTGACTCCTGAATAAGGAACACATTTTTCATAAGTTAAAATTCTTTGAGTAAGGGGTGGCTAGGTGGCGCAGTCAGTAGAGCGTCGGCCCTGGAGTCAGAAGGACCTGAGTTC
This sequence comes from Gymnobelideus leadbeateri, assembly GCA_011680675.1. Taxonomy (NCBI): domain Eukaryota; kingdom Metazoa; phylum Chordata; class Mammalia; order Diprotodontia; family Petauridae; genus Gymnobelideus; species Gymnobelideus leadbeateri. Next base: position 121,573 of record WOXC01005914.1, on the reverse strand, counting down.
GGATCCGGCCTCAGACACTTAATGCACACACAAACAAAAAAACCTAGCCGTGTGACCTTGGGCAAGTTACTTAACCCCAATTGCCCTCCAAAAGGCAAAAAAAAAATTCTTTGAGTACCTTATTGCTTATTTCTCTCCCTCAAATAGATTATAATCTCCTTAAGAGCAGAGACATTGAATGCATGTTTGTTGACTTGTTGAATTAGTTTTTATAGGATTCAGAGATAGAAGGAAGCTTAAAGATCATTTAATGCAAGCTCTACATATTTCATTACATGCAGGGTATCTGAAGTCTAGAGAGGTTAAGTGACTAACTGAGGCCACACAAATAATAGTCAATACCAGAAAAAAGATTTGAACCTAGGGGCAGCTAGGTGACTCAGTGAATAGAGTACTGTTCCTAAAGTCAGAAGGACCTGAATTCAAATCTGGCCTCAGACATTTGACATTTAACTAGCTGTGTGACCTTTGGCAAGTCACTTAACCCCAATTGCCTTGCCTTCTCCCCTCCAAAAGAAAAAAAAGTTTCGCACCCAGTTTTTTAAATTCAAATGCAATATTCTTTTGGTCTCACTATGAACTGGCATGAATGGGTGATCAAAGCTCATTAGCTGCCATTTCAGAAGACTCTAAAATTTGAACATAAGATGGACATGTAAGTAAATATTAAGTGAACATTAAGGCAGTCAGGAAAGGTTCAGATACTGGACCTTGAATAATCAGGGGATGCTAGAAAGACATGCAATCTTTGGGAAACATGAACTTTGAGAAGATGAGGGGAGAATATTTATATTCTCAAAAGTTCATTCTCAGAATCAAACATCTGTTTAATAAGTTTACCCAAAGCAGTCTGGCAACTACAGAAGGGACAGAGATAGAATTAAAATAGTCGACCTCAAGTCACCAAGAGATATTAGAGCAACCAGCATTCTTCTCAGTGATCAAGAGACATCCATATTGTACCAATTTGGAGCAATTCCTCTTTAACCTAATTGCCCTCTGAAGGATTCCCCTTAATTGTCAATGGCAGCTATATTATATCATATTTGTATACCTGCAAGGTCTATAAGAAACCTTACATCCTTCAAGTGCACAGATTATGAGAATCTTACAAACCCATGCATTCCAAGTGAAATAGTGAAAGGAATGTAAAAGGAGACATAATATAATACAAAGGGAAAAATTCTGAATTTGGGTTAGAGGATCTGGACATGTAGTACTAAATACAACTCTGCTCCTTAATACCTGTGTGACCTTGTGGAATGGCTTTAACCTTTGTGGACCTCAGTTTCCTTTTCTGTAAAAATGAGGGGGTAATGGGGTGGCTAGGTCGTGCAGTGATTAGAGCACCAGCCCTGGAGTCAAGAGGACCTGAGTTCAAATCCGACCTCAGACGCTTGACACACTTACTAGCTGTGTGACTTTGGGCAAGTCACTTAACCCCAATAGCCTTCCAAAAAGCAACAACAACAACAAAAAAAGATGATGAGGGGGTAATCTCTAGATCATCTCTAAGATTCTTTCTACTTCTAGTTCAATGTTGAATAGTCAAGGTGCTTATGTATTTCCATGACACCTCACCAATGATGAGACATTGGAATTGCTATTTTAGATATGAAGTGCTAGCTTCAATCTGATCACAACTTACATTAATGCTTACTTTGCCAGTTCTGTTTCATATATTGTGTATGGGACATGAAGCATCATAAGCTGGTACAGGCACTCAGGAACAGTCACAAACATTACAACTATAGTACAACAGAATATCCAGGACCAGCCAACACAGGTAGTATTTCTGAACTGTTCCTCCTACCTTAAACCAATCTTTCACCAACAATTCTCACCCACAACATCCTTCAATCTCTGTATTCAATGATTATCATCAAAATCTCATTCAGAACCAAATACAGGCAAGTTTAATCCAAGAGATATGTCAATATTCTTCCTATTATCTGATCTCTTTAAATACTTGGCCAAAACTTCCAAAGTAATCAGCCACCTTTCCTTTATCTATTTCCTATAGCTAGATATATAGGGAGTTTATCATAGGCATCATCCATGCACAATGCATGGTTCTGTCTGTGCTACTTCTAGTCCTGTCAATTTCCCATCCCCCTCTAATTCTGGCATCCATTGTAATTAGCCATTATATATCATTGGATTCTAGCTGGTTGGAGTGTGTTGTGTAGGAGATAATATCACCATCTTCTTCCACTCTCTGTCAAAATAAAAAGCCTAAGTAATAGTCAAAGTGATGAGTTCTCTTCAATTCAAAGATGGAGCCAGGGTATTTCTGATTTTTAATAATCCTACCCCCAATCTAAAGCAGATCTGGCACAGCTTGCTATAGAGGTCAGAATATAAAGGATATAGCTAATCTTCAAGCCTTTAGAGGAAGGTGAATGCCTGGTATAGACTGTCATAGACATGACAGATTGAAAAGAGGAGAAACAACAGGATCTTGACTTAGAGCAAATGTTTTTTTTGGAGGCAACTGGGATTGCCCAGGGACACACAGCTAGTACATGTCTGAGGCTGAATTTGAACTCACACCCTCCTGACTTCCGGGCTGGTTCTCTTTGCACTGGGCAACCTAGCTTCCCCTGCCATGTGTTCTTATTGTCCAAATTATATACAGGATATTGGCTAGATGCATGTCTTCGATATTGAAGCTGAGGAAGTTTATTATTTTTCTTCTTCTTTTCCTTTTAATAGAAACAGGAGTCAGATAGCATGCACATGACTGCTGGTGGCCTTGACCATAGTTAAGTTTTGCTTCTCAGATTTCAGATTATGTAAAGGTACTCTATTATCCCATTGGAGCATATGCATAGATGGAGGAGTTTGGACTAGTAATAGTTAAGCAATAATAGCTAACACATAGTACTTCTTATGTGCCAGACACTGTGCTAAGTACTTTACAATTGTTATTTCATCTGATCCTCACAACCACCCTAGGAGGTAAGAGTTACTGCCATCTCTGTTTTATAGATGAGGAAACTCAGGCAAACAGAGGTGAAATGACTTACCCAGGGTTCCACAGCTACTAAGTACCTGAGGCTAGATTTGAACTTGGCTCTTCCTGACTTCAGACCTGGGGGTCTATTTACCGTGCCACTTAGCTGCCTAAATTAGCTTTCTGAGGTCCCTTATATCTTCAAATATATGATCTTCTGCAAATCTGGACGAATCCTTGGAGATGATCTAGTCCAACACTTTGATTTTACAGATAAAAAAATAAACAAAAAAAACCCAGAAAACCCATTAAGATTAAATAAATTATCCAAAATTACTGTGGTAGTTATTAGTCATAGAAGGAGAATTAGAATCCAGCTCTCCTGATAGCTAATGCTTTCTCCAGTAAACCACACAAATATACCAAGTAGTAAAAGCAATATAGATTTTTGATTTTTCTTCCTTGGGTGTTTGTGGCATAGGTAGAGCAACATAATTATTTGGGTTTGGCTGGGGTGTGTGTGTCAGTAAATGAAGACAGCAAACTTGAGGAATTCAGTGATCTTCCACTCACCCCCCACCCAAATTCTAGTGCTGCCCTCAACTAATATAGTCAAGCAGAATATCAGGCTGCCCAATACTGGTCTGGGTGGAAAACAGAGTAATAGTTTACAGAGGAGGCAAGTTGAAACAGGTAGTGTCATGGTGATTCAATTGTAGCAATAGGAGTCCCCCAGATTTCTGCTGATCCACATGTTAATATTCACTTCTAGTAGGGAGATGTTCATCATCCATATCCCCACCTCATGTACAACATCTTCCTCCAAGATTTCTCATTTTCCTGCATTATTCTAGTGTCCCAGAATAGCTCACATCATTCAGGGATATTCCATGATGCTACTATAGGTACAAGTTCAGTGAATACTACACATCTATCTAATCTATAAATCAGTAAACATTTGAGTGCCCACTGCATGCCAGGCACTGTGCTAAGAGCTAGGAATAGAAAAAGAGGCAAAACAAAGTCCCTGTGCTTAATGAGCTAATCCTGCTACTTTGATGTGGTTGATAGGGAACTACAGCCTAATTTAAAGATGCTAAATATTTTTCCACCACCCATTTTGACATGAAATAACATGGATTCTAACTTAATAATCTAGAGTCTTCTCCCAGCCTTATGTGGGTTCTTGTAGGTTCACCAGATTTAGAACTGGAATGATCATTAGAGATAATCTATTCCAATCTCCATTTTACTGATAAGGAAACCGAATCCCAAACAGTTGACATTATTTTCCTAAGGTACCCCAGATAGTTATTATTAGTCTCAGGATTTGAACTCAGGTCTTCCAACCCCTAACTCACCACTATTCTACTATGTCATGCTGTAACCTTCAGTGACCTGATTAAAAGATCCAAGCTTTGGATTCTCTGATAGTAAACATGAAAAGGTTTGGGGTCTGAAGTCATTTAATTCCACTGGTGTATTAATATAATTTATTCATACACGCCATCTTTACATGTCTTTCTTTGTCCCCTCAAGTACCAGTACCCTACCACTCAAACTGCCTTGTATTTAAATACTTTATATATTTATATTTATTCATTTTATATTTATACTATATACACACAGACATACATATAAGTTGTATATATACATACATGTATCACATTTGCTTGCCTATGTGCATTTCTGTATATTATATTTCTAATATATATTCATACTAATTTCCTTCATTTCATGAGCCCCTTTTAAATAATGATTATTTTATTTAAAAATGCTCTTATTGTCTAGCACAGTGCCTGGAACATAGTAGATGCTTAATAAATGCTTGTTGATTAATTGATTGCCATAAAATAACCCACTGCAACAGGGCAGTGGATCTTATTACTACATTCTTTCACCAAGTTTAGTTTTCATTCTTGTAGCAATTTGGTTAACAGAAAGACCCATAGGATATTAGGTCTAGTGCTAGAAAGGACAACAGAGACCATCTGTCACTCTTCCTCATATTTCATATGAGCAAATTGAGGTCCAATGACTTCATCAAAGTCATACAAGTCATGAGCATAAAGGGGAAGGAGGTAGGAGGCAGGATTTGAATCTAGGTCTGTGGATTCCAATGTATCACATGGCCTCATACATATAGAAAAAAATACTCTCTGATTTGATATAAAGATTTATTTGATGAAAAATGATTTTTATTACTTATCATGTATATCTCGTGCACGTGTCTATGGAATTCATGACAGGAGAATGCCAAAAGCTTCATAACTGAAGAATTTCCCTGTTCATTTTAGACTGTGATCAACAGTAATTAAATCTACTAAGAAATAAAATATGTTTTCCTGCCCCACCAACAGGCAGGGAATTCAGAGGGAGTGAAATGACAAAGAAAAAAAAGGAGAGGAGGAAAATAGAGAAATCCAGAAATTGACAGTTTTATCAGTTAAAGCCTTCTATAGTCCTTTCAGTAAATCACAGGGAGGGTTTAGTTATAGTTCTCAAATTGAGTGTATTATGCAAATAAAGGCAATAAAACAGGGAGAAAACTGTGTGATATTGTGACAGGAGGCAAGCAGTAGTTCACATGAGTAACACAATTTACACTGAGATACAGGTGAAAGAAGGCTAATGTCTTTAGTCAAACAGCATATTTCAGGGGTGGCAAAGAATATGAAAAGGCTCACAAAGCAATAAATCTCTCTCTCTCTCTCTCTCTCTCTCTCTCTCTCTCTCTCTCTCTCTGTTTCTGTCTCTTTGTCTGTCTGTGTCTCTGTCTGTCTCCTTCTCTCTTTCCCTCTCCTTCTCCTCTCTTTTTCTCTCTAATTTGATTCTCAAATTTATAAGTACTTATCTGATGTGATGTGGTAATTTCATTGTTATTGAGAAATTAAATTAGGAAAGCATTTTTTAATGAAAGAAGAGTAGATAGAGGTTCTTAGCTTAGTTTTATCACTAACTAGTCACATGATCTTGAGTAACTCAATGGGATTTTCTGGGTTTTCTTTCCATGTTGTCATTTATAAAATGAGGAGATTAGGATAGATGATCATCTTTAATATTTTATGATACTTCTAGGAAAAGTTAAACAAAGATTCATAATATTTTCTTATTTTCTTTTTTAGTCTTATCTTAGGAATAAGATTAATGGTTTGAAGCTAGAAGGAAGCATGGTGGTCATCTGATTAATGAATGAATCAAGAGATATTTATTAAATACCTATTATGTATCAGACACTGTGGTAAGAGCTATTGATACAAAAAACAAATTTGAGACAATCCTATTTCAAGGAGTTTAGGGTGTTCTGAGGGAACACTGCATGTTCACAAATCAGTAAATAGAATATATATATATATATATATATATATATATATATATATATATATATATATATTATATACACACACACAAAGTAATCTTGGTAGTGGGTAGAGTTGGATGCTAATAACTGGAGAATTCAAGAAAGATACCTTGAAGTAGACTAAATTTTGTATAAATTTTGAAGGGATCCAGGGGTTTGAAGAGTCAGAGGTGAGAAGAAAGAGCATGCTAGGCAGGGTGGACAGCAGATGCAAAGGCATGGTGATGGTATCTGGAATGTCCCGAACTAAGTACAGGCAAGAGGCCAATTTTGCTGGAACATAAAGATAGAATGTGTGAATGTAATCATCCTGGAAAGCTATGATGGAGACAGATTGTGAAAGGCTTTAAATGCCAAACACAGGGATTCATCTTTAGTCCTAGAAGCAATAGAAAGGCACTCACATTTCTTGAGCTGGGGGGAGCAATATGGTCAAACCTATGCTTTTACAATATCAATTTGGCAGCTCCCACTATGAGCTAACCAAGGTCTAGAGAGCTCAAGTGACCTGTTTATGATGGCATGACAAGGATTTAATACCAGGTTCTCTGATTCCACATCTAGTGATTTCTCTACTCCATTCTACTGTCTTCAATACTTCAAGGGGTCTATGAGACGATCAATGTAAATACTCCCTCCAATGGGTCAGGCCCATACACAACTTTTTATTCTGTGAAGTACTCCTCCAGGACATAAGGGGTTTACCTCAATGTTGTTGTTGTTGTTTTTGTATTTCATGTGTTCCAGAGAAATATTAATTTTAGTCACAAGATAGTTTTTGGCCACAGAAAGACATGAGGACTACCTTCTATAACATAATAGAGAGAATCTGATCTGTATCAGAAGTGCCCAGACCATTGAGAAAATGACTTAAAACACACACACATATATGTATATATGTATGTGTGTGTGTGTGTGTACCGAATTTGTCTCATGTGAGTTGAAGAGATTTACATGTGATAACTGGAGAAAGCTGCCCATCCATTCAACTATAAGCAAAAGGATTAAACTCATATGCAAATATACACACATATACACATACATACATGTATGTATGTATAAATGTATAGTATGTGTATGTATATATGTATATATAGCCCAATTCACTCATTTAGAAATGGAAACATGGAATAATGGATCCCATTTTGTAGAAAAAGCAAAGAAAACTTCCTCAGTGGTCTTTGTCCCAGGTTCTATGAATCCAACTTATTTTATAACTGGGGACAGCAGAGGAATTCACTTGGTTATGTTCTCCATTGCCTGACTCTAAGCAGCAGGCTATGAGAGAATATAACATACACACAGAAAGTATTCATAACACATAAGTTTCTTGAATCAGAAACAGTTTCATTTTTGCTTTTGCATACCCATTGCCTCTTGCAATGTCTTAATGTAGTTTTTGTTTGTCCTTTGTTCTAGAAGAGGACCATGACATCAGAGAAGTTATGCCATGGCACTGATTCTGGAGTCAGGAGAAACTGGGTTCAAAGCCTGCCTTTGATACAACCTTTTTGACCCTTGACAAATCACTTAACCTAATTTCCTCTACAAAATCAAGGTGTTTGACTACATCACCTTTTAGATTCCTTCCAGCTATGAATTTATAATCTGATTACCAACATGATATCAATAAATGACTTATCTCATTCCAATAATGTCTTTTTATCTTTTAACATTTTCATTTCAAATCAAGATGAGAGTATTGATCCATACCCATCCTCATTAATTTTCATTAATATTCAAGATTTCCCTCCCTATTTCTGATTTACTTAAGCAGTAATAGTTAAATAGCAAACAGTGACAAAATTCGCTGGAATCTATGCCTTAAAATGTTTCCCTCTTTCATAAGTCATTTCTTGATACTTAGCATGAATGACTTGCTTATACTTGCTAAGTGTATTTCAGAGAGGGGGGAGAAGGAGGGAGGAGGGAAGTAGGGAGCAAGGGAGGAGAAAGAGAAAGAAAGGGAGAGAGAGAGAGAGAGAGAGAGAGAGAGAGAGAGAGAGAGAGAGAGAGAGAGAGAGAGAGAGAGAGAGGAGATTTGCAAGAGATTTGTTGATATTAAGATTTTCTTTAATATTTTAGGTCTGGGGCTTTGTCCTGGAAAACAAGCAAATCACTGCAACTCTTCTTCAAAAGTTGTGCTTCCTTTTAGACTTGAATTATACTAGATTCCTGAGTCTTATAATGCTATAAAGGGGTAAGAGGGAGATAGAGATATAGGAAAAAAATTTTGTTCTTTTCCTGATAAAGGATAGGCATTGGTGTCTTTATGGAGATAACTTGTGAAGATATAGCTCTTTTCTTCCCCACCAGATTTGTGATTTCAGTGGTATAGGTACCTTCCAAAGATTAGTTTCCTCTTCCAAAGCAGACAAGCACTTTGTCAACAACTTATAGGTTTAAAGTGTTGCTTAGAGCACAGAGAAGTTAAGTGACTTGCTCAAGGTCACAAAGCCATTATGTGTAAGAGATGTAATTTGAAATCTTCTAAAGGGGAACTCTATCAATTTGCATGGGTATGCAAGCAAATAAGCAACAGAAAGCTTCCCCTTCCTAACTGGCATCAAATAAGTTTGGAAGGTCTCTACTCAGATCCATGGATAAAAATATTCTCTAATGTGATATGGAATATCTTATGGATGTTTGAAGGAAGGGGGTCTCTTTCCTCATTTGTAAAATGAAGGAATTGGACTAGATGACCTTCAAGGTCCCTTCCACAAATATGTGAACTTAAGTCTTATTTTGGCATTAAAATTCTGATAATTTGTATACAATATCTACTTACCACTTTGGTTTGGAGGCTATGGGTGTTTAATGCAGCAATGAACTTATCCAAGCAGGGAAGTAAAGAAGGGACTATTTTTGCCTTTTCACTATATCATCTAGAAACCCTTTCCTCAGAAAAAGGGAGCAACAGAAGCAAATTCCAGATACTATGCAACCCTATCCCCATATCCCCAGTGCATTTTTTCCATCTGGCTCATTGCCCAGCTTCCTTAAGTATTTTTTTTCTTTTCTGTACAACCCTATTTATACATGATTTTCCCCTTCTCGTATGCCTACTTCATCATGGCTGTCAATTTTAATAATACAATTTAATTTTACAGCATTGTAATTCTGAGCCTCCAGGCAAAACTGTCAGAAAGCCCCCCTTCCTCTTGGAGGGTTAGAAAATAAAGATATCTCCATAAAAGAGGGGCCCCTTCTTGTCAAGATAACTCAATGCTTGGATTATGTATACACCTATGAATTTAAACTTTTCTGGAGCACCAATAATGTGACAGGTGACAGGCTATATCTGTCTGGGCACTATGTAAAAGGCCTAATGTGCTAAAGCAGTTTAATATTAGATAGCAGCAGCTGAGTGCATCTTGATAGTTACCCCTAAAAATGCCTAAACAAACTGGAAATTGAATGTAATTAGATATTTTTGCTCTGAAGAAATGACTAATATAAAGAATTATGGCAGGTGGGAGGTAATGATAGAAATAAAAAAAGAAAAGAAAGGAAGCAACATCAATGAAATATTTTTAAAACTACATCAAAGCAAGCAGAAGGAAATTCATAAAGGGCGTAAACAAGTAGGGCAATTTTGTTTCTGTGATAAATTAAATATGTCCTTAAAAGAAACAACTATGCAATAGAAGTACCCAGTTTCCTATGCAAACTTTTTTTTGTTCCTCTCTGAATATTATAATCTTTTGTCAAGTTCATGAAAAAAGAAGAAAAAATTAAAGAACTAAGGAAACGTGGAAGAATAACTTATACAACAACCACATTAATATAAGGAAAATGATATTTAAAAATATTGGAACTTGGATCAATGTAGTGGCAATGTTGATATATGGGAATTGGGGCCTCTTTCCCCTCTGTGGAGAGATTGTAGACTACAGGTGAGGGATGAGTTATATATTGCATTGTCAGACATTTCAATTCTTAACTGTATTTCTTCATTTCTAGAAGGGGTGCTCAGGGAGGGATATTGTGGAGATGTCAATGGAGGGGGAATGGAAAAATGACCAGATTTTTTTTAAAAGCATCAATATAATATATAGCTTTTAATTTTAAATGTAAGGCAAACAAAAGGAATGGCCTACAAGAGCATCAGCACCAAGGCCAGTGTATCATTTTCTTCTTTCCAACTACTGTACTTATCAGACAGTTTCAGAACTCCCAGACACCCTTTCCCCACCCCTTCCATTTCCCTGACATTTACTTTTTCCTAAATTGTAGGCTACAACCCACCCATCAACCATTAGTGTAAATTAGGGTGATTCTGTTGTATTTATCTTAAAAGAAAAAAATTGGTAATTAAGAGATAATTGTTAAGTGGAAGATATTGAAGACTAGTAACCCTCTAATTCCAAAACAACCATAACAAAATGCCAGTAGGTTTGAAAGAGGCAAACAAGGGTAAAACAGTCACTAGATCAGGTGACTGAGGACAGGAGAATATTTTTAGTCTGATAATTGTAATACTTGAAAGCTGACAAAATGTGATTCATCCCAACCTATGCTTGGTGTTAATTTGTTCCATTTTCATCTCTAACATTTTCTGTTGGGAGCCAATATTTTCTACATCCCTTTGAATGTAGATTATAGTCTATATTCTATAGTCAGAAAACAACAGTATTGAGGCTCAACAATCAACAAGAAGAATAGAGGGGGTAAAGCTGAGGCAGGTTGGTGCAGGACAACCTGGTAACCTTCAGAGTTTGCTTCTAACTCTATTTTCACCAAGCACACATTGTCTGATGCTCATCCCTCAACTCCCACATTCCAAATCTTCAGCAGAGTTAAGCAGGAACGTGGAGGGGGAAAAAGACTTGTCACAGAGTCTTGAGGAGGCGGGGAGAGTTCTCTAGGCACAAATTCAAGTACTCGCTTGCCAGATGAACACAAGATTTTTATTTTAATGACCAGCTAAACCCACAGTGTGAGCTTTTCTGCATATTTTGCTCTTCTGAAGATATTCACTAATTAAGAGATATACTACCAGTGCCCGTCAAAGTTGAAATTACTGCCACCACACAGTCTGAGCTTACAAGGGGCAGGGGGAGAAATAAGTCATTTCAAATCTTTCAACTATAAATAACAAAAAAAAATAACTTTTCATGTTTAAGATCTTGGACTACTTCTGCAATTTTTCACAATGACAAAGAACATAGGTCCTTTCCTGATAAATGAAAATATCGTCATACAACAGATGAGTGCTAGGGGCGGCTAGGTGGCGCAGTGAGTAGAGCGTCGGCCCTGGAGTCAGAAGGAGCTGAGTTCGGATCCGATCTCAGACACTTAACACACACAAAAACCTAGCCGTGTCACCTTGGGCAAGTTACTTAACCCCAATTGCCCTCCAACAAGCAAAAAAAAAAAAAAAAAAAAACAAAACCCAAAAAACAGATGAGTGCTAGTGTGAGAGAGGTTGCTTAGTTCACTAAATGAGGTAATTTAGATCACTAAATGAATGGGCAAGTAACATATAACCTTCCTGAGTTTCAGGTTGCCTCCCTTTAACATGGGCACTTATAATACCTTGTTTTCAGGGTTATTCTGTAGAAACTGATTTGTAAATCTTAAAACACTATATAAATTGGAGCTGTAGTTGTCATAAGCTTTCTCATCTTTATTGTTACCTGAAAAATGTAAGAGCAGAGAATAAACAAAATAATACAGGCTGGTCATGTCGTAAGAATTTTTTGTTATGTTATTTCAGGTGTGGCCAACTCCTTGTGACCCCATTTGGGGTTTTCTTGGCAAAGATACTGGATTTCTTTCTCCAGCTCATTTTACAGATGAGGAACTGAGGCAAACAGGGTTAAATGACTTGCCCCACGCAGTTAATAAATGTCTGAGGCCAGATTTGAACTCATCAATTCAGGTAAGTCTTCCTGATGCCAAGCCCAGTGTTCTATCCATTGTGCCACCTAGCTGCCCTATAGTGAGAATAACAAATAAGCAATGTATAGTTTGTGTATTCCTTTAAATCTACATACTGTTGTGAATGTGAAGAATGATTCCCTAGCGGTTGGATGCACCCTGTTTCCAGGGACTCAGGAAGAGACATAAAGTCATAAGGTTTATATAGGCATGGGTGGGTTGCAATTAACAGAAGTAATGACCTCATCCAACAGATTAGAACTTCATTACTATTGTAAAGTATTATCAATAGGACTGAGCCATATCAATTTCCACATGAAAATAAATATCATGAAGGTTCCTATTAATCTTCAAGATACTCCATCTCTATACTGATATCATTCACTCATACAGCAAGATTTTATGAGTTAAAAAATAGACAGGCAGTGTGGCTTAGTGGATAGTGTGCTAGATGTGGTCTCAGAAGGGTGTAGGTTCAAATTCCCTCTCTGTCACTCACTAGCTATGTGACCCAGGCATGTAATTTACCCTCTCTGAGCCTTAGTTTATTCATCTGTAAAATGAGGCAGTTGGACTTGACTCTAAGGTCCCTTCTATCTGTAATCCTATGATACTATGATATCCAACCCTATGATAAATTATGGTGCCTGTTCTCAGGGAATATATAGTTATATAGCAACTAATAATGGGTAAATTAGGGCTTAAAACACTAGGCTAAGGGTATATTTAGGAGTCATTTAGCCTTAATACAGTTAGTGACACTCCATTTCACTTTTTCTATATTACTTCATGGAGTAACTATAATAGGATGGGATTAATTTTCAAAAGCTACACAATAAGACCATTTGCACAATTTTGTAGTCAAGCTATACAATTTGGTTAAAGAGAGAGTCTAGGCTCATTTATTCATTCATTCATGTGCCAAACATCTTTCTCATTTCCCCTTCTTTATTTCCTTCCAAGTTTTGGGAATTCTTCAAAGTAGGAACCATTCTCCTGACAGTGCTAAGTACATACCAAGTACTCCATAATAATTGTTATTCAATTGATTCTCCCCTTTCTTTTCTTCTTCATAATTTAATAAGAATATGAATTTTTCAAAGAACACCTTTCACCATTTATGGTAACATATGATGATGCCTCACGCCTTCCTCAACCAAGTTTTATTCTGTGGGATCCTCCCACTCATAAATAGGTCATAATGTCTCAAAGAAAGTTTGGACATCTAGTGGTGTCTAAATTAAAAAAAAAAATTGGGAAATACCATTTAGTATGGCACAGCAGAAACAATGTTGACCTTGACTCAGAAGATTAGGGTTAAAATCCAAACTCAGCAATTTACTACCTGTCATGACCTTAGATTAATCATTTCAGCTTTTTTGGACCTCTGTTTCCTCATCTGCAAAATGAGGGCAATAGAGGTTCCTTCCAGAATTAAAGCTATCATCATATAACTAAGTGATGGACTTATCCTTGGAAAGAAGTGTTTTTTTGAAATATTTACTATATTGTTATTTTAAAAAGTGAAATTCAGTCTTGTAGAGCTCAAAAACTAAGGAAGGTCAAGAAAATAAGCACACTCTTCCTGTGCTCTATACAAAGTAGTAGACTTCTGTTGAGCTTTTTCCTAGGTAAGGAAAGCCTTTTAATACTTTGAGGTAATATTAGGGACTACCTGATTATCAACTTTAAGATAATACTTTTACCAAGTTTTGCTATTATAATCTGAGATTGTGTTCCATAGGGTCAATTCTTGCTGTCCTGGTGTTTAGTTAGACTTGGATTCTGCTTATTCCTGTAAATATTCTATGCAAATGAATTCCTTACATAAATTAGAAGAACTGTGTTTGAAAATGCCCTGTGGTTAAAAACATTTAAACACCCTGCATCAAGTGAATAGTTCCCAGGGGGTATTTCATGACCCCCTTTATTGCAAATGTTAGTACCCTTTTAATGACAAATGGTAGATGCTTTTTATTTCTGAGACGGAGAGAAAAGATTAAGCCACTGTTGGGTAGAAATATTAGAGTCTGCTGTTATGAACAAGAATTGCAAATTAATGAACAAAATTGTAATTGCAAAAATCTGCTCAGAAGGCTAATAAGTTGTGAAATCACCTGAAGATCACACCTAGTTTCTGAGGCTTCACAATGAGGGTCAAAGTTCTCCCACTTTTTGATTTGTATATTCATTTGTCCATGGTCTTCCTGTTCCCACTCCTATTGCTTTTAATTCTACCTTTAATTATCTTATCCTGAACTTTACTTCAAATTAATTTATGAAGTACATATAATAACTTTAGATATTTGGCATCTTAATTCTAATTCTCTTTGTAGATATTCAGGAAACTTATGTTTTGTCCTAATTCCCCCCCCCCCATTAACCCTTGAAAAGATGTAGTTAAGTTGCCATCAGTATCAAAGTAGAGAGATGAGATCACATTGATATACTGAATTAAGTAAATTTGATGGGCTTATTAATTAATTGGGGGGAATTCTGACTACTATTGAAAAGACAACATTAGGAATTCAGAGCCACTTAAAAGTCATGGTCTTAGTGAGAGACAAAGAAGAAAAGTTTCAATTTGAGTCCTGGCTCTGACACTAAGCAACAATTTAAACTTCAGAAAGTCAGGTAATCCACTTCCTTACATACAAAAATGAAGAAACTGGACTTCATAGCCTCTAAATTTCCTTTCAACTGTTAAGTTCCACAATTCTATTGTAATTCTATTTTTTTATTTTTTTAGAGGGCAATTGGGGTTAAGTGACTTGCCCAAGGTCACATGGCTAGTTTTTGTGTTAAGTGTCTGAGGTCAGATTTAAACTCAGGTCCTCCTGACTCCAGGGCCAGTGCTATATTCACTGCGCCACCTAGCTACCCCAATTCTATTGTAATTCTATATCAGCAGCAGGGCCTTTTGGGAAGTATAGATTTCCTAGATGAAATGATGTTCCTCATTTCTTGTCATGTACCCCTTTAGCAGTGTGCTCCTATAGGCCCTCTTTTCAGGATATAGGCACACACACATACATGCATATAATATGTATGTATACACACACACACACACACACACACACATATATATATATATATATATACATATACCTATATATGTTTAGATAGTTAAAAATACATAAATTTGCAAAGTGGTCAATTATATTGAAATAATAGATATGTACATAAATACATATATACGTACATATGGCGGGCTACTATCCTAGATTGTTTATAGTTGTCTACTTCACTGATCTGCCTAAGGAGTGATCCTCCTAAACAAAATTTGCTATTTATCTTAAGGTCTCTTCCTTATTGCACTTCTGCATCTTGGTAAATGTATCTTCTTATTTCCTTTACCTTCTCTCTACTCTTTTCCCATCTTCTCACTCCCTCCCTCTATGGATTCCTGGTGAATCTATGCTGCTTATCCTTTTCCCTTTTAAAAGATTGTTTATACTTTTTAATGGGTTTTGTCTCTAAATAAACATAACCTGATTTTATTATAATCACAGGGAGTATTTGTGATAAAGGAATGGGGAAGAAGGGAAATTCAGTGACTGGTAGAATTTTTTTTTTTCTGCATGTACTATGAAATAGAGTAGTTTCTGTTCAGTAGCTAGGGAAGGGGCAAATTACTTTTCTTAGTCTGATGGGGATATTATTGAATTCCATGAATATATAGCATAACTATGTCCCCAAAATGGCAGGAGAAGTAGAAAGTGAACATTTGATATCAGTTACTCTGAACTTTAAAGAAAAAAACCATGAGCCTATATCATACTCTCTGGCAAAACAAAGAAGGATTTTACTACAAAAAAGTTATGATATGTGACAAGAGAGTCAAAAGTTTATAAAAAAATTCTCCTCTGATATTCACTATAAATTTAAATTCACTATTAAGAAGCAACCTTAATAAGAGACAATGTTCAAAGCATCTTCTTTTGGAAAAGTGAATTGAAAATTCAGAGATGTCACATATTAACACAGTATAGATATATGCAATGGTCCAAATTATGATCTACAAATTCTCCAGTTTCATCAACAATCTAAATCATTCAAATGTCCCTACTTTGTACTTTTTTTTTCCATTGTAGGCACTAAACAGTCATTATTAGTAGTGTGCTTATCACTTAGTACAGTGCCACCAGGGCTTAGTTTCCCTATTCATTTTCTTCTCTGATATGTAGAGAGGGAAGTGATACCAAAGAGTAAAATGTTCATGATGAAGATGATCATGAAGACTATAAGACCAAAGAGAAGTCCTTTGAATCTCTCATATGCATTCTCACCCTTTGCCATATTTAATCTCACCACAGAATGCTATGATCGATAGGGCATCCAACATAATATGGCAAAGACCTAGTTTCAAATCCTACCTTAGACACTAAGTAGCTCTATGTGACTCTGGATAAGTCACTTAACCTCTCAATTCCTCAGTTTCCTTATATGTAAAATGAAGGGATTTGATAATCTCTAAAGTCCTTTCATTCTCTGAATCTATGTGATTGTTTTTTTTTTTTTTCATCTCAACAGCATGAAAAGCTGGTCAGGTCCTCCTCATTCTGACAATGCCAATTACATTATAGAGATTTTTACCCTTATAATTTATGTCTTGTCCTCCCCCCCCCCCCTTCTTCCCTCTCACTTTCATTTTCTTTATTCTCTCAGTCGTCTTTCTCTGTGACACACACACACACACACACACACACACACACACACACAACTCATAAATTAGTTAAGCACTCTCAAAGAGCAGGCTTAAATATATCCTGATTTCTCTGGCAGGAGAATTATTGGGCTTATCACCCAAATATTTATTTCTGAATCCAGTGTAAACTTAGTTTTTAAGTTATTTTTGTCTCCTAAACAATCTCTATTCATTTTATTGATCCTGAAAATTGTACAATACAATCCATTTTGCAAATCTCCTCCACCCAAGATCCCTTTCGATTCCTGGGCTAACTCCAATCCCAAATCTGCTACAGCATTAAAAATAATGTACAGGAGAGAATCGGCCAAGATGGCGGAGTAGAAACAGCTCGTCCAAGCCTCTCTGCCCCCAGATTCCCCACAAACTATGTAAAAAAGGACTCTGAACAACTTCTGGAGCCCCAGCACCCACAGAACGACACAGAGAAGCTAACCTCCCGCTGAGGACAGCCCAGCAGCCCTGCAAGAAGACCAGCGCAGCGGTTTGGGAGCCGGCAGCGCGCAGAGCACAGAGCGCAGGAGCAGAGCTGAGCCCAGGTCCACGTGAGCCGAGGTTTTAGCCCCAGGGTGGCAGGGCCAGCAGCCGGCTGGAGGAACCCCAGAACACCAGGAGACTCCAGAATTATCAACATAGACTTGCCTAGGACAAAGTAAGAGGTTAGTGTCCTATGGACTTTGGGACCTGTATTTGGGGAATGCGTCAGCTCCCTCCCCTGGGAGCTAGAAGCTGCTGAGGAGACACGCCATTTTGTAGTTTTCATACGCATTTCCGGCTCCCAGCCGACAAATCGTGGGGAGATCCAGCGATCAGTCTTGGGGAGTAATCGCTCTTGCTTTAACCTCCCTGGATCTGGATTGTGATCTAGGGTGGAAGTTGTGGGTGGGTTTACAGCTTGCCAGAAACGGAAGTTGCCCCCCACACGTTCGGGACGTAAATTCCTCTAGCTGGCCTTAAAGCCATAGTGTGGCAACAAGCCCAAAAGTCAAGCAATCAAGTGGCAACATGCCAAGGCAAAGGAAACAGAAAAATGCAACCCTAGACTCCTATTTTGGGGGCATAGAACAGGAAAAGGACTGTGAGGTCAGAAGTCCTGCTCCAAAAGCCCCAGGGGAAAACATGAGCGGGTTGCAGGCCATAGAGGACCTTAAGAAGGACTTTAAAAATCAAATAAGAGAAGTGGAGGAAAATTGGAAAAAGAAATGAGAAGGATGCAGGAAAGTATGAAATGAGGGTCAACAGCCTGACTGAGGAAAACAACACCTTAAAAAATAGACTAGCTCAAATGGCAAAGGAGGCCCAAAGGGGCAATGAGGAGAAGACTGCCTTAAAAAGTCGAATTTGCCAGATGGAAAAAGAATCTCAAAAGTTCACTGAGGAGATTCATTCCTTCAGAGTTAGACTGGAGCAATGGAAGCTAATGACTTTATGAGAAATCAAGATGCTGTTAAGCAGATCCAAACAAACGAAAGATTAGAAGGCAATGTGAAATATCTCATGGGAAAAACCACTGACCTGAGAATAGATCCAGGAGAGACAATTTAAAAATTATTGGACTACCTGAAAGCCATGATCAAGGAAAGAACCTAGAAATCACCCTTCAAGAAATTCTCAAGGAAAATTGCCCTGATGTTTTAGATCCAGAGGGCAAAATAGAGGTTGAAAGAATCCACAGATCACCTCCTGAAAAGATCCCAAAAAGAAAACTCCCAGGAATATTATAGCCAGGTTCCAGAATCCCCAGATCAAGCAGAAAATACTACAAGCAGCCAGGAAGAAACAATTTCAATATTGTGGAAACACAATCAGAATAGCCCAGGACCTGGCAGCTTCTACACTGAGGGATCGAAGGGCATGGAATATGATATTCCAGAGGGCAAAAGAACTGAGAATGAACCCAAGGGTCACATACCCAGCAAAACTGAGCATTTTGTTTCAGGGGAAAATATGGTCATTCAGTGGAATAGAGGACTTTCAAGCGTTCTTGAGGAAAAAACCAGAGTTGAATAGAAAATTTGACATCCAGACGCAAGAAGTAAGAGATGCCTGAGAAGGTAATCAGGGAAAAGAAATCAAAAGGAACTCATCAAAGTTGAACTATTTACATTCCTATATGGAAAAGTAATATCTGTGACTGATGATATCTTTCTCACTATGAAAATAATGGAAGAAGGGGGTGTGGTCATATGAATACATATGTGAATGTGTATGTATATGGTTACAGTTATATATGGATAGAGGGCATAGGTTGAATTTGTTGGGAAGGGAGAATACTCAATGGATGAAATTATGAGGTGAGAGAGGAAAGTGGCAAGAGGAGATGGGGAGAGACAGGGTAGGGTAAACTATCCCATGCAGAAGAAGCAAGGGGAAGTGGTTGCAAAAGAGGGGGAGAATAAGGAAGGCTAAAAAGTCAAAACCACATTCACATTGAATTTGGTTCAGGGAGAAAATGACATACATACTAAATTATCTCAACCTGCAGCAGGATAGGGGGAAGGGGGATGAGAGGAGGGATGATGGATGGGAGGGCATCCTTGGAGGGATGGGAGGTTGGAAGTACCCACTCTAGAAGAGGGACAGGATCATGTAGGGAATCGACCAGGTGGGGGGTGGGATGAGTGGGAGGGAATTATAAGCAGCCTTGTACAATATATCTACTATGATAATGTTTTGCATAGCTAGACATGTACAACATATACTGAATTACTTATCTCCCAAGAAGGAATGGGTGACAAGGGAGGAAGGGAATGGAGCTGAAATTCGAGGTTGTAGCATTAAATGTTTCAAATATATACATAAATACTATTATTAATACTCTTTTGCCTATAATTGGGAGATAAGATGTGCAGGCATTGGGACACAAAGATTCATCTTCCTCTAATGGAAAAGTCGATGGGGGTATGGGAGAAGGTATGGGAGAGAGCAGATTGGAGGAAGCGATATCTTGTGGGACTGCTATTCTGGGAGGTTGGGTAGGGGAACAATGGGGGGAAAATGATTGTTAACTCAAAATCTGGTGGAAATGAACGATGTAAAACAGAAGTTAATAAAGCATTTGTTTAAAAAAAAATAATGTACAACCAACATGTATTTCTAAAATCACCTCTTCTACAACCCTTGAGGGATGATGGCTGAAATTATTTTCAAATCCCATGTTGTTGCAAACAAATAAATAATCTGTTGAGTCAAAGTACTTTCTGAGCTTGGGAAACTTTGATGGAGGATTCTCTTTCTTTAGATTCTTTTCTATCTTTTTAAGAATATTTGATCATCCTTCACAGACCCTATATTGTCATTTCTTTGGTCATATTCCTTTTCAATATGGACAAGAGCTGAAAACCACACTTTCAAGGTCTCTCTGAAGATCTTTGGAATTAATTGTGAGACACTGGCAAAATACTGTCCAGCATGGCATGCCCACATTAAAGAAGGCACTGTGTTTTCTAAGTGAAGCAGAATTTCAGTAGCTCGAAAGAAATGTGAAATGCATAAATTTATTTTTCACATAAATATATATTTCACATAAATGTGAAATGCATCTCTATTCCACATGTTCCTATGAACTATTTGTGCCTGACATGTGGTAGAGACCTCCAAGCTCATATTCATTTGACCAACCATAGGTGGACACACTGTACTTTGACTCCAAGACAGTGATTCATTTTGGCCCACTTTGAGAACAAATGACAACAACCAACCAACACCAATGAACACATTTTGCCCATAATTTGCTCTTCTCTCTTACTTTGAAAAGGCAAAAGTGTCTTTTTTTTCTTGTCACAGCAAATTTAAGAGTAGCCAAGTACACACAGGGTTACAAATCTCAAAAATCAATGAAGGTTGCAGGAATAGAAGCTGTTCATATGATTTCAGTCCTATCTTAAGCCAGCCTCTCTCCTCACTCTCCCTAGGATGTCTCATCCCCATTAGAATAAAATTAGCAGAGAAAAAGAAGAAAATTATTCAAATGCATGACATTCAAGATGGAATTCCCTGTTTATGAAATCTGTTATAACTTTTTTATGACTTACTCTTCTTGCTCACTCTAGCTCAAGCCAATTCATTGCTGCTTAATCTCTCCACCACAGGACAGTCAGGAGGACTGAAGAGATGAAATTTAAATTTAGCACATTCTGGTGTTGGCTTTAAAGTCTCAGTTCAGTCAGATCCTAGTGAAATGATTATCCTTTCAGGCAATAAGGAACAACAAAGAGTGTTTACATAACTTTGACTAAGGTAGTAACTGCAGGGGTATCTACAAAATGGTATGGCCATAGAAATTATTTTTGCTCATGTCAACTAAAAAATTACAAATACATTCTGTCTTGCTTTCTAATTTGTACTGACATCTTTTACATGCTATATATAAATTTATCTGTATTTTCATTTCAGCATCTGGGGTTTCTAAGAATCTTTACTAAAAGATCACACCACTCCCACCTAAGATGCATATTTAACCTGTAATAATTGAGAGTTAACTATTGTTTTACAAGCATTTGAAACAGGAAAAAATGTTCATTCACGGATTCTTAATCTTTTTAAAATATGTCTTAGACCCCCCAGAAGTCTAATAAAACCCAGAATATTATTTTTAAACACAAAAATAGTAGTATAAAGTTGTCTACTTATATCAAATACAATTAACAAAGTATTTTTTAAAAAGTTCAAGGACCCTGTTTAATAACTCTACATATAGCATTACAATGGATTTTTGATGCCTTGTCACTTTGAAGACAACATGATTTTAAGCTTTGGGAAGAAAGTAATCTACTGCCCTCCTTCACTTGCCAATGAGATGTCTTTCCATCATTATTGAATCCATCTCTAGTCTTATTTTGATTGCCCATTGTGGTATGGAAATGATTGACCAATAGTTCACAAACAGCAACTCAGGCAGGTTTTTTTTCTTGTTGTTAAAGTTATAAGTTTGTTTGTAGTCATAGACTAGACTGATTTTCCAAGGACAAAGTTAGCTAAGAACAGAGAGATTTATTTCCAATGAGATAATCATTGGGTGATTTTTTTTTCTATGACAAACTAATAAACAGAATATACAAAATTAAACTCAATCCTTTGTAGCTCCCTTCTTCCTCTGTTGGCTGAGTCCCATATTCCTTAGCCCATTTGTAGTCATTAACTTAGATTTTAGTATGTTAAATGTGAGAAACTCAGCCAGTGATGAATGAGTGGATATACTGTTGGAGAAGCAGAATCATACTAATCTTAAAATTATCACTACAAATGAAACCAGAAGATAAAAGTAAGCTGCAAGTAAACGATAGGAAACACAACAGATTGTTCTTGGAAAAGTATGTGAGGGAAGTAGCAGTGTAGATTTCGTCATGCATGCAAAGACAATGAGAAACATCATTTTGGGGAGCACTTGGTCATTCTGTATTGCAGTGCTCATGACATTGTTTACAAAAATATCTCCATGAAGAAAAGTACATTTCATATGACAACATTTGTCACAGGTGGGGAGGAGGTAGAGAAATCGAAGTAGCATACAAGAGAATTCTCCATGTTAAATTGTCCTCCAGATGCTGATGTTGGTGAATGTCTATGTGCTGATTACACCAAGTCCCATTAGATTGCAAAGTTTTTAAAGTAAGATCTATAATTGCTTGTAAGAATTTTTTGACCTAACTATTCACAAAGGAGATAGGTTGCAAAAGTGGACTGAAAATACCTCTTGTGTATCAATATGTAACTGTATGGAAAGCCCATGGAGTCATACTTAGATTTTTGTTAAGAAACTGTCTATCTACAATGAATTGGGTCCATTATCGAATCAGAAGAGGAGAATGAGATGAATAGCCTTTAGGAAATTTTGTGGAAGCTTCTCCCTTAAATAGAAATCCTTTTTAGCATCAATATGTTGCATTACTTCAAATAATGCAACACCACATTTTGCACAGAATTAAAGTTGTGATTTATTCCTTTGGCAATGGAGAGAAACAAGGTGGGTGAAAATAACTATATCATGTTACCACCAAGGAACTATGCCAAAGAAGAAGGATAAAGGATCTCATAAGAGGGGTATATGATAAGGAAAAGAGATAGACCAGTCATGCCATAAGAATGAGGAGTAACAGATGGCTATCCAGGATGTCTCTTTGGTTTCCATGCAACATCAAAAGACTTAAAGCAAGGAATCTTAACTTGGGATCTATGGAATCCCACAGGGTAAATGGGTAGATTTCAGGGGATCTGTGCACTTTCAAGATGGGAAAATACATCTTTATTTTCACTTGCATCTAACTAAAATTTAGCATTTCTTTGAGTTATTTTAAAATGTTTTTGTGAGAAGGTAACAAGCATAGGCTTCACCAGGATGACAAAAGGTTTCATCACACACACACACACACACACACACACACACACACACACACACACACACACAAACACACACTGGCTACAAATCCCCAAGGGTCCCATCATCTTGTGGACCTACTATGGAGAATTTGTGGAAAGATATGGACAAGAATTACACAGGGTGAAAAAGGGGTATGGATGTGTTGTGTTAAACACTGATAAAGGAAGAGCCCATAGGGAGGAGATTGCAGGTCCACTGAAGGCTAAATATGTACTTATACAAAAAGCCTACAGACCAAATAGTCATATATTTAGGTGCAAATCCACACACAAACCTCCTTTACCCAAGAAAGTTTTTTTTTTTTATTAACTGCAATTTGCCTATTCAGTCCATTAATAATACTTGTCATCAGGCAGCCAAAAGCAATGCTTTCAATGGCAATTCACTGTAATTCTTTAAAATTTATTCATCCCAGGATACGCTTATACATATTCAACATTACTTGAATTTGTTTTTTTGTGCTGTTAGCTGTAACGATTTTATAAACCATTGCACAACTAACAAATTGCAACTATAAAGATGATTATTATTACAGTGAATGATCTTAACTCTTCTAAAATTTTGAAGTTTCTCAGAGTCTCTCTGTGCATATGCTTATGTACATACACATAATACATGCAGAGAAGACAGCATCCACATTTTTTCATACAATTGCATTATTTTGAGTCTGAAAGTGAACCATGCAGGTCTAAATACTCCTTAATTCTAAATTGTTTAGAATTTCAACACAAGGAGATTTATGAATAAACAGTCTTATAGGGCTCAAATACTTTAGATTATTTCTCCATTCTCTTTCTCCCTACTCTACCCAACCATACTGTTACCTTAGGTTAATAATGTGTTGGGATGAGTGGGAAACAGGACAAAATAAGTATGGTATTCCAAGATATTTTATTAACTGTTTACAAGCCTTATAGCAATATCTTCTTCCATTTCTAATGAGGTCAAAATTCAGCATATAATGCTCTGGGAAAATAAAGGCAAGTATATCATCAAACGGTCAACTTTTAATATTAGCCTGAGATGTCTGATTAATCTTAAATCTCAGAAGAAATAAACTGACAGGACTTATTTATTCAATAAGCTATGAGAGCTTACCACATACAATGTGCTAATACTGTCCATTCTTTTTTTTTTTTTTTTGGCATTTTTGGAGGGAGAAGGCAGGGAAATTGGGGTTAAGTGACTTGCCCAAGGTCACACGGCTAGTGTTAAGTGTCTGGGCTGGATTTGAACTCAGGTCCTCCTGACTCTGGATGCTCTATTCACTGCATCACCTAGCCACCCCAATAATATCCATTCTTTAATAATATTAATTAAAGGATCATAGTAATGATTATGTCTGGTATATTGCTACAATATCGGGCAATGGATAATAACATCATTTAGAATTGAGACTGTTTTTTAAAAGGTTTGTTTTATTTTAAACATGTACCATATGGTTCTTTACATGATGGCAAAATTACTTTAAAGTAACTTTGTCTAGACAGGAAGTATGAATTTTAACACTAAAAAGGAAAAAAAAATCTTTAGAACCTTTTTTTTTTTTTTTTTTTTTACAAACTGGAATCACATGAAACAATGTTTTCCAATCATTAATCTGTGGAAGAATATCCATCCATGACAACCTTCCACACATCTGAAAATATTTACATCATCAAAGATAAAGTTTTCAAAAATGTAGATAGATAAAAGCCTCTTTCTCTTCCCTCCTCTCTACATCTTGTTCCTTCAACGCACAGTTTCCTCTTTGTCTTCCCTCATCCCTCTGACCCAAGATACACTATGCTGAAGCTGCAAAAGGGAAAGCAGTCTGAGGTAGATAATTTAGATGGTTTACAGGTCTTCAGTACAGTTTGAGTTGCAAAATGCTGATATAGAATGGATGTGTACCTTGATTGAATTCCTAGTACAATTGCTCAACCTTCCCCTTTACTGATTAAACAGTAAAGAGGCTTTAAAATATTTCTTCAAAAATTAGTTTGGCCTCATTGAAGGTCTGCAAAACATGGAAAGCATTGCAGTGTATAAGAAAATGTCCTGCAAAATCAAATAAAACACTGGTCATTTATATCTCTGTTCACCTCATATGACTTCAATTTGCTAGAAAAAGTATTATCTGAGGAAAGTTGTTTTCTGAAATTTTGCGCACTTAAGCTCAGCATTCCTCAAACTTAATAAACTTTTCTACTTGGGTCCTAAACTATAATTTATATACAAATATAATACATATTATATATATACACAAACACACAATGCACACACGCATACACATATATACACACATCATGTATAATTATATGCCTATATAGTCTATCCATAAGCCTATAAATCTATTTACCTAAATAGATATAACTTATGGATAGCTTAGTTAGCCCATGTTTTAAATAAAGCCCATGTTTTCCCCACAAAACTAATTTTTTGCTTGCTATTTTCTCTTCACTTGTAGAACAGCCTATCCAACAAATAAGTTGGGTTTTTTATGCTTAGGTTTTCTGCCTTTTCTCATTCAGCAATTTTTCAAGTCTCCCTTTATTTATGACTGTGTGTCTTATGCTAGCACCTAGTAGAATACTATCTAAAAGACTAAATGTTTGTCAAATAAATAGTTTATTTTCAGGCAAATTACTTAGCAATGCCAGGACAAAGGAGTTCAAATTATTTTAACACTCATCTATTAGAGATCATGATATGCTAGAAAGCAACAGTATAGATAATAACACCTTTACTTAATCCTATAAGATTTGCTAAACAACTTTTTACAAATTACTTCATTTGAATCTCATGGCAATCCTGTGACATAAGTACTACAAGAATTGTTGTTTCCATTTTATATGTGAGGAGACTGACCAGAAATCATAAAACTAAGGGGAAAAAAGGATCAGAAAAGTTAAGTGGTTTGTCCATGTGCAGACACAACTAGTCAGTGTCAAAGGTGTGATTAATCTATCTCTTCTAACCAGTCCAGTGTTCTTTCCACTGTCACTTTAATTGTTGTAAAACTATTCTGAGCAAATAACACCCTAAAAATATTGAAGATAAAATCATAGGAACTCAAAAAGAACAAAATTTTAATAAGAAACTGAAGAAATAAAAATGCTAATACTACAATATAGTGCTTGATGGCATATTCCTTTCTTTTTAGTTAACAGCTTTTCTTGTAATTAAAATGAAAAAAAGTAATCACAAGTGGAACAGCATTCTTGCTTGTCTCATAAGTCCTTAGCTAAATCTTGATAGAGATAGTAGAGGTAAATTTTGAGATAGCATCCCATTGGTAATTCAGTAAGACTCACACTTCTTGATAAACATGGAATGACATATTGAGCAATCAAAAACTTGGCAAGTATTGTTACACAGATTTTTTTTTTCTAGACAGCAGCTTCAGAACTTCCTTAGTAGTCTACACCATCCTTTCTGTCTGACCATTTGTTTGGATGTGATGAGACATGATGGTGACAGCTCAGATAAGGTTCCTGGGAACAAATTTTTTAAGCTCAATTCAAGTAAATGCAGATATAATATTTGAAGCAAAAGCATCCTGCAATCCATGTATAACCAATAATTGGTAAGGATTGTTCAGTGAATTATTTTAACAGAAGTTGGCAATGGGCCTTGGAACACTATGAACCACTGTGTGGAATGGATTAAGATCAACAAGTTGTGGCTTTAGAATAGTTTTAAAATGTCAATACAGACTTTTGATGGAGGCTTTATTGGATATTTTTTACAGAAAAGGTGCTTTTGGAGCATTATACCAAGAAGCAGAGCATTGACACTTTTATGGCTTTTTCTATGTCAGAATCAATTCCAGGACATTAGACATTGCTTCTTTCCTTGATTTTCATAAAATAATTTCCTACCATATTACATGAAGAGTAGGCAAAATGAAATGACAACTAATGCCTTCTAGAATAATAGTGCAATGTTGTTGGAATGGGTAGCCTTGACATGTAAATAATTTAAATTGATGGCTTGACAATTACTTGAAATCCCCAGGAAGTTTCCCTTCTAATCACTCTCCACACTCAGTTCAAGACACAGGGTAATCTAGAGATAATAAGCATTATTTCAGTCTGAAGAGGTGGGTCAGGGAAATAGCATCAACATAGAAGACGCATTTCATAAATCATCATCTATAGTATCAGGTGTTACCAATCACATGAAAGGGTGCCCCAAATCTCTAATAATAATAGAAACACAAATGAAAAGAGCACTGAGGTTTCACTTCTCATCTAGCAAATTGGCAAAGATGATAAAGAATAAGGGTAGTCAATCTGAGAGGAAGCACACTAATGCATTTGGGAAAGGATGTGAACAAGAGTTGCCCATGGTCAGAGAAAGAACTCATAGAGATGAGATCACAAATCTATTGAATAACTAAATATGTAATCACACAAAAAGCCCATGTACCAAAGAGTCAGACACATTTCAGGTTCACCTCTTCACATATACTAGTAGAGCTGTGAATTTGTCCAGTTATTCTGAAAAGCAGTTTGGAACTATGAAAAATTAACTACTAACATGCCCATACACACTCTTTTACACAGAGATTCCATTTCCATGTATTAACAATCCAGAACTGAATGACAAAAAGAAAGGTCTCTTACACACCAAAATATAGCAGCACTTTTCTGGCAAGAACTTAGAAACAAAATAAAAAAGATAAGCAGTTGGAGAGAGTTTAAGCAAATTGAGCTGCCACAAAAAAAAAAAAATGGAATATTACTGTTGTTTATTGTTCAGTCATTTTAATTGTGTTGGGTTATTCATGATCCCATTTGGGGTTTACTCCTAATGTTAGAGTGGTTTGTCGTTTCTTCCTCCAGCTCATTTTATAAATGAGGAAACTAAGGCAAACAGGATTGAGTGACTTGCCCAGGGTCACACAGCTAATGTGTTTGAGGCCAGATTTGAACTCAGGTAAGCTTGGCACTCTATCCACTGTGCCACTTAGCTGCCACAATAGAATATTAGTGTGCTAATAAAAACTGGTGAAAATGATGAAGGAAAAGAAACATGGAAACATATGTGAAATGATGCAAAGGGAAGTGAGTAAATCCACAAAAACAAAATATACAATAGTTATTGGGATGAAAATGGAAATTATGAGGTACAGGCTCTGGGAACCCCCTTGAACTCTCCTTGAATCTTCCCATTTGACAAAGCATTTGCCTGAGGCCATAATCCTTTAATTATAGCTTGGCCCAAATCTCTTTTTCTTACTAGCCAGCCCTCCATTGTCCAGCTATCCCCCACCCTTGATCCTCCCAAAATATCTATGTCCAAATCTGTTACCCTTAAACTAGCCTAGCCCTCCATTGTCAGTCATCTTCTGGTAGCCTCCAGCTACTTCCCACACTTAATCTCTCCTTATTGGAATCTAACCTCATTGGAATCCTCCTGAAGACCCTCCCCAAACTCCTCTTCTAGACCACCCTTAGATTCCTCCCACAACATTTCCATATATAAACCCATCTTACCTCCATGAAGGAGCAGAAAATTTTCTGGCGCAGATTCATTCTGTGTCAGAATTATTCTGGCCTTCTTGTTCAATGGGGGCATCACAGATACCAAGGCTCCTTAAAAGTCTACCCATTATGGCAAACCTGTAATAAGCTTTGCTTTTCTTTGGCTGAGAGAAGACTTGAGTTGAATTCATTTGGAAGGACCCAATGTGTTGGTATTTTGTGGTCTCACACTCCCCTAAACTTTAAACTTCATCATTTTGTGGTTCCCTGACCTCAACAGAAAGAATAACAGCAAAACAATCAGAACTGAAGCCACCTTGAGTGCCAAGCCTGAAGTCAGAGGGACCAGAGTTCAAATCTGGTTCTTAGATATTTACTAGCTGTGTGAGTCAAGGCAAGTCACCTAACCACTGCCTCAACTTTTTCATTATTAAAATGAGGATAAAATTGGCCCCTACATTCCAGGAGTTAATAATTTCAAAGCATTTAGCATAATGTCTGGCACACAGTAAGCACTATATAAATATCATGATGACCAATTTAGACTCAAAGAAGAATTATAAGAAGTTGCTTTTCCCCACTTCTTTGTAGATGTATGGGTCTATAGATATGGAACACTGACTATAATGTCAGACTTATTTTGGTTAATCCTGAGGAGGTTTTTCCCTTCCTCTTTGTTTATTCTCTATTGTACAGACCATGGGAAAGGAAGAGAGATGCAAATGTAGGTGATACAAAAACAAAATACATGAATAAACGTGGGAATATGGAGAAGTAGGGAAGGGATGGCAATATCCAAAAGCTAGTAAGGAGGTAGCTGACCTCAGCAAGTAATCTGCCACTGATTACCCCTACTCATGTGTGTTCCTCACCAGCCTTGAAAGGCAAGATAGATGCATATATCAGGCAGCTAGGAAGAATTATGCAGAAAACACCTCATAAGCTTCTTGAACAAGTTAATAAATAGTATATTATATTTTAGCACTTTGATTTAATATATAACAAAGTTGGTATGGTATACTGACTTAGGTGTGAGGTCAGAGTGGGAGGGGAAAAATCCCCTCATAGAACTGGTGGGTGCTCTCAATGTTTTCCTGTACACCCACTGTTATCAACCAACAAAAGGGATCACAATTGCTAAAACAGGAGGAAACTTTTCCTGGAGGTATTTGACCACTCATGGGCTGGACCATAGCCATGAGTTGCCTCCATTCTGGTGAGAATTTAACAGCATAAAAGTTTATTCCTCTCAATGGGCAGCTGAAACAAATGCCAAGAAACTATATTTCTCTTCTATGCTAGCATTAGTACACACTAATGAAATATTTTCCCCTAATACTGCAAAAAATGGTACGTTCTTTCTTACTAAATGTATTTGTGATTTCTTGGTGCACAAACTCATAATCAGTCCTAATAAAAGTACAAAAAGATTCTGAGAAATATAAATACATATACATATGTGTATATAAACATACATATATGTGTGTATGTATATATATATACACACATGTATGTATATGTACATATGCATACATATGTGTCAAGATATAATATATGAATATTTTCTCTGAAATCCCCATTTAGAAGATTCCATAAGTCTTTCAAGTCAAATTTTTTCATCAGTCTTTTCAGCTTATTTATGTTTTCTTCAGTAGATAGTTTTGATATGGATGGTGGAGCAAAAGCAGGGACTTGCTTGAGATCTTCCTCAAACCCCTCCAAATACCTATGGAAAATGACCGAACAATTTATAGAGCAGCAGAACCTAGAAAATGACAGAGTGAAATGAATTTCTTGCCCAAGACAGCATGGAAGGTTGACAAGAAAGGCCTGTTGCACCATTCTGAGAGAAGGGCACAGTCTGGCATGGGCCATGCCAGCACAGAAAGGGCAGAGCAGGTTTCAGGGGACTGAATCACTGGCATGTGTGGCAGTTTCCAGACACTTTAATCCAGAAACACCAAAGACAACATAGAAGGTAATTAGTAAAGGTCTTTCAGACCTGAGTGAGAGAGGAATGCAGCCTGTTCTCAGCCCTAGGGTGGCAGAGGTGGCTATAGTGGTGGTGGCAGCAGTGTCTTCCTCTGGAACTCTAAGCCCACAGATGGTGGAAGGATCAAGCTGCTAATCAGAGGGGGATTGCAGGGATCTCTTTGATGACACTGGGGCAGGATTCTTTTGCTTTCCTTCAATCTGGGTTGCAATCCTGGGAAGTAATCCTGAGGTGAGAAGGAGTGCTAGAATGGTGGAGCTTGTTGCTGTGGTGGATAGGGAACCTTCTCACAGTTCCAAGGTAGAAAAGAGTGTTTGTCATCAATCACAGACCAGAGCACAGACCAGGAAAGGAATAAATAGCTCTCTTTTGATTACATAACCTTGGAATAACTGAAAATTTAAAGGCCCCTAGAAATATCTCTGAAAAGAACTGCACAAAACCCCTGAAGTGTAGGACATCCTCCTCCCTGGAACCAAAGACCTACCATAACAAAGAGCTAAACAGTCAAGTAATTGGCTAGGAAAATGAGCAAACAGAAGGGAAAAAAAATCAGACTTTGGAATCTTACTTTGATGACAAGGAATATCAAAACATATAACCATAAGGGGATAACAATATCAAGGCTGCTACATCTAAAGCCTCCAAGGAAAAACAGGATTGGTTGCAAACCATTGCAGAGCTCAAAAAGGATTTTGAAAATCAAGTAAGAGAAGTAGAGGAAAAATTGGGAAGAGAATAAGACTGACGCAAGAAAATCATGAAAAATGAATCAACAGCTTGCTAAAAGATACCTCTGAACATGCAGAAGAAGATAACAACTTAAAAATAGACTAAAGCAAATGGCAAAAGAGATCCAAAAAAGCAAGGAGGAGAAGAATGCCTTAAAAAGCAATATTGGCCAAATGGAAAAGGAGATCCAAAAGCTCACTAAAGAAAATAATTCCTTAAATATTAGAATGGAGCAAATGGAAGCTAATGACTGTAGGGGAAATCAAGAAATTATAAAACCAAATCAAAAGAATGAAAAACAAATAGAAGATAATGTGAATGAAAAACAAATAGAAGATAATATGAAATATCTCATGGGAAAAACCACTGATCTGGAAAATAGCTCCAGGAGAGATAATTTAAAAATTACTGGACTACCTGAAAGCCATGATCAAAAAAAGAGCCTAGACATCATCCTTCAAGAAATTCTCAAGGAAAATTGCCTTGAAATTCTAGAACTAGAGGGAAAAATATGAATCAAAAGAATCCATCAATCATCTGAAAGAGATTCCCAAAGGAAAACTCCTAGGAATATTGTAGTCAAACTACAGAGTTCCCAGTTCAAGGAGAAATTATCACAAGCAGTCAGAAAGAAATAATTCAAATATTGTGGAAACACAACTTGTGTAACACAAGATATAGCAGTTTCTGTATTAAGGGATCAGAGGGTTAGAAATATGATATTCTGAAGGTCAAAGGAGCTAGGATTACAACCAAGAATTACCTGTCCAGCAAAACTGAGTACATGTCAGGGAAAAAAATATATATGTTTAATGAAATAGAGGATTTTCAAGCACTCTTGATGAAAAAAACTATACCTGAATAGAAAATTTGACTTTCAAATACAAGAATCAGGGGCAGCCTGAGAAGGTAAACAGAAAAGAGAAATCATAAGAAACTTATTAAAGTTGAACTGTTTATATTCCTACATGGGAAGATGATATTTTTAACTTATGAGATCTTTCTCTAGTTGGAAGTTATATACATATACATATACATATACATATACATATACATATATATACATATACATATACACATACATATATACATTGCATGTATACATTTACATATATGCATATACACATATACACATATACATAAGTGTGTATCGTGTGTGGATATATGTTATATATATGCACACAGATGCACAGGGTGCATTGAATATGAAGGAATGCTATCTAAAAAATGAAATTAAGCAGTGAGACAGAAGAACATACTGGGAGAAGGAGAAAGGGAGAGGTAGGATGGGGTAAATAATGTCACATAAAAGAAGCAAGAAAAAGCTTTTACAATGGAGGGAAAGAGAGGGGAAGTGAGGGACCCTTACATCAAATTTGGTTTAAGAAGCGAATAACATACACACTCAGTTGGGTATGAAAATCTATCTTACATTACAGGAAAGTGTGTGTGTTGGGGGGAAAGGGATAAAGAGAGGGGGAGATGATAGAAGGGAGGGAAAATGGGAGTAGGGAGTAATCAGAAGCAAACACTTTTGAGAAGGGACAGGGTCAAAGGAGGGAATAGAATAAATGAGGGGGCGGGGTAGGATGGAGGTAAATATAGTTAGTCTTTTACAACATGACTGTCATGCAAGTGTTTTGCATAACTACACTTGTATAACCTATATCAAATTGCTTGTCTTCTCAATGTGAATGGGTGGGGAGGAAGGAAGGAAAAGAATGTGAAACTCTAAATTTTAAAAACAAATGTTAATTTTTTTTACATGCAACTGGGAAATAAGATATACAGGCAATGGAGTCTAGAAATCTATCTTGCCCTATAAGAAAATAGAAGAGAAGTGGATAAGAGAAGGAGGGGTGATAGAAGGGGGTACACATTGGATTACCAATTGGGGGTAATCAGAATACATGTCATCTTGAGGTAGGGAGAGGGGAGAGATGGGGAGAAAATTTGGAACTCAAAATTTTGTGGAAATAAATGTTACAAACTAAAAATAAAAGAAATTTAATAAAAAATTTTCAAGTGAATATTTTTCTAATTGTTTTACATTTTTTGTTCTGGAGGACTAGGGTATCTGGACCTGTTACAATGTTGGTGAAGGGAGAGGCTATTGAAGAAACTCTTTCTTCAAAGGCAGATCTATAGCTATTCTACAATTTAAAAACTTAAGAGATTTGTTTGTGGCACTGAAATCAAAAGTTTAGTGACTTGTCAAGGGCAACAGAGCCAGGATGTATGTATGTATCAGAGATGTAACATGAACATATGTGTTCTTTATGTCAAGACCAGATATCTATCCCCTATGCCAAACAGTCCCTCATCTTCTTCCAAGGAGTTATATAAATTAAAATATATCTCAGAATTAAATTGTTCTTACTTTACAGAAGTGGTTAGCACGTGGAATCTACCCAGTAGCTAAATAGATAACAGAAGAAATTCCATATAACTTAAGACTGGAATCATGTATCATATGCTAAAGACCTTTGGAAAAAGGAATCACTCACCTTTTATTAAATTACCACTGTAATAATTAACTTATCTCGCTAGCAGGAAATCTAGTTCATACATCAGCTCATATTTGTAAGAGTATTTCATCTAGACCAGTGGTTCTTAACCTCATATTGATAGATGCCCAAGGGGTAAGCAAACTTGGATAAGAAAAATTAAAAAAAAAAAGAAAAGAAAAGGAGCAATAAAATCTCCTACAATTATTGTATTTTACCAAAAAATGTAGTCACAGATCACTCTGGGCCTCAGTGACCACTATTTCTTTTCTAGACTTGTTGACCATTAGGCAGTAATAAGCCATGAACAAATGAAAAGACTATGGTGTTCCAAATACAAAAACTTAATAAAGTGTGTAGAGCTATTAGAAAAAAAAAGTCCCAGGAAAAATTTGTGCTCACTACAATTAGAAGCACCTTAGCTTTAGACATAGTTACCAAATCATGTTGAATTCCATTTTAAAAGTGACATTAAATATTTCATAGCTAGTGCCATAGAACCACATAGCTTCAACACCATTATGTGAAATGTCAGTGTCAAGGAAGAATGATTTCTGCCCATCAAAATATGACAGGCAATAATTATTTGGGCATTTGTAGTGACATCATTTATGATTACTGATTGACAAACTTGAGTGTTAATCAAGATTGCTAGAATTCAAGTTTGGTTATTCCAGTGACTCAATCATCCACTTTGATCAGACTTTTAGATTCTTTTGCATTTGGCCAAAAGGATGCTGTAATTGGAGAGAACCACAATATAAAACATAGATTTCCTTGAGAGACAAAAGCTATTTATAAAATCACAGATAATTGAAATAGAATTTCATAGAATTTTCTTTCTTTAACAGCATACAAACCTTATTCCACCCATCCTCCAAAAAATCTAAACCTGGGAATTCACCCTTTAACATTCAATATGAATGCATATATGGACAGCTAGATGTCATAGTGGATAAAGTGCCAGGCCTGGAGTCAGGAAGTTCTCATCATCCTGTGTTCTAATCTGGCCTCAGTCACTTCCTAGCTATGTGACCCTGGGCAAGTCACTCAACACTGATTTCCTCAGTTCACTCATCTGTAAAATGAGATGGAGAAGGAAATGGCAAACTACATCCGTATCTTTGCTAAGAAAACCTTAACTAGGATCATGAAAAGTCTCTATATGAATCTATTTGTCTATCTTACCCTTATGTCCAATATATATATATATATTGGACATAAGGGTAAGATAGACAAATAGATATAAATGTTTTTATTTCATATGTTAATTTCTCTATTTCTCTATCTATCCACCTATTCATCTATCTATCTTTATACTTACATGTATACACTTCGAGGAATGGCAAGAGTAATTTAGCAGAACTTAAAATCATTAAGATGAAATGAATGGAAAAAACAAATTTAAGGGAGAATGGAGAGAGAGAGAGAAAGAGACAAAGAAAGAGACAGAGAGACAGAAAAAGAGAGAGACAGAGCAAGCAAAAGAGTGACCAAATCTATGCTAAATGACCATACCACAAAGGAAAATGGACAGGAACGTGGCCATACCATGCAGATGCTTCCCTGCTTCCTCCTCCCGAAAAAGTTCCATGGAACATATTGTTCTATAAGGCAATTGAATGACAGGTATTAAGCACCTTGGCAGAAGCTAGCAAGGAAGACAAGAGCGATATTGAGAGTTGTGGCTTACAGCAAGGTGAGGAAGAAAGTATAGGAATGTGGCTTAAGACATACAGGAAAGATGAAGAGGGGCATGGAGATGCATCATACTTAGATTCACTCACCCACCAAAGAGGAGAGAGACTGAGGTTTTAAAGTCACGGGGGGGGTCTCTCATGTGTCCCCAAAGAAAGAAAAGAAGCCCCAAAGGATGAAGAAAATATATATTTGCTAGAATCACTTACTTCGGAAGAAGAGAGAAAGCATGAGTGTTTTCTTCATAATCTTCCACTTTGAGTCCAGACAGTGATTATGTATATAAGTATTTAACCCAAATACTCTACTCTCCCCTCCCCTTTGTCCTATCCCACTGAGAAGCTACACATTCTGCAGGGTTAATTAATTTCTAGAGACTTGTTTTGAGGTTCCCAGTAGAAGCTCATATAGAAAATTGCATGCTCTGCATTCTGAGTAAGGATAGATTTGGTCAGACCATAAAACCTTAGGGGTGTATTATTTTGAAGGCTTAAGAAGATTCTGGAAGATAGTGTCCTGCTGTTAAATGGACAGCTGTCTCCCTAGTCTAGTAACCCTGTCTCTAAAATGTCACTTCTACTAAGATGCATTGTTCTTAGGAAACCTGCTGGGGGAAAAGAAACGGATTTATCTCATTCCCAGGTATGAATTTGCTTGAGAATAGTTGGAAAGGAACAAGGTATTGATTGTTAATGGCAGTATTACATTGACATCTATGCTATATATAGGCATGGATGTTGATATCTCTATGTGGCTACATATCAACATCTATATTTATCTATATATGTAGCTAGCTAGCTAACTAGTTAACTAGTTATCATCTATCTATCCATATCTACACAAAACTTTTTCAGGGTACTAGTAAACATTTAATAAATACCTTTCAAAAATGTTCATATCACAACCTTAAGTTTAATCTGCATAATTATTTTATTCATAAATTTAAGTCTAGACAATTACAAATAATAAATCAAGCTCTCATTTGTAGCATTTGGAAATTATTGAGATACAAACATGAAAAATGAAAATTGAACAATCAACATTTTGAAGTGTATTTTAGCTGACTCCAACACATTACTGAATATATATATATATACATGTATAACATATTATGCTATATATACACATATACACACTGTATATATATATGTGTGTATATCTATATCTATATCTATCTATATATATACAGGCATATACACATATGTATAACATTATGCACACATATGTATATATAAAATATACCAAAATAATTTGCATTCATGGTTAAACTTTACATAGAGTTACATATACATATATCTGTAGGGTAAATGTAAATATGTATGATACATGCATACATGCATATATATACATACATACACATATATTCATGTATACACATATGTATATATTTAAGGACAGGGAGATGACACTGGGTAGAGTGCCAGACATGGAGTCAGAAAGAACTAAGTTAAAATCCTATATCAGATAATTAGTAGCTGCGTGACTCTGGGAAAGTTACTTCATCTCTCTTTGCTTCAGTTTCCTCATCTGTTAAATAGAGATGATAATAGCACCTACTTACCAGAGCTATTGCGAGAATCGAAGAAATAATAATTGTAAAGCTCTCAGCACAGTGCTTGGAACATAATAAGTGCTATATTCTACTTGTTTTCCAGTCTTTTTCAGTCATGTCTTTCTCTTTATGATCCCATTTGGAATTTTCTTGTCAAAGATGCTGAAGTAGTTTGTCATTTCCTTCTCCAGCTCATTTTACAGATGAGGAAACTAAGCCAATCATGACTAAGTGACTTGCCCAGGGTCACACTGCTAATAAGTATTTGGGGCCAATTTGAACTCAGGAAGATGTGACCATCTGACCCCAGACACAGCACTCTATTCACTATGCCATCTAGCTTCCCTGTATAAATATTAGCTATTATTATTATTATTATCATTTTAAATAGTCTTATCATCAATATTGTTCTGACAAACTTGACCATATATACACATTAAAGCTCAAATAGCTTAAAATGCATGAAAATTTTTGGCACACATTTTATGTTTTCTATTTTAATAGAATCCAGATTCCTTTAGGGCAAAAATGATTTTGATTTTGTCTTTATATTCCTAAGGAAGGCCTAGATATTGTGAAAACTGAATAAGTGCTTCTTTATTAACTTATTAGTATAGCCATCAGAGTATGTTTAACCTGTAGGAAAATATTTTCTTTGATTAAATATTCGAGTTTTCCTGTTTCATTTTTCTTTCTTAGAGTAAAAGTACATTTAGAGTTATTTTTTAGTGAACTGGTGTAATGACTAGATCTCATGCCATAATATTGACTTCCCTTGGTAAACTCTTAGGGCCTTAGAAGAGATTTTGAAAGATCTGTTGACAACTTTCTATAGTGGACCTGCTGAAATTGAAAGATAGTGAGGATGACCAAGACTTTGTCCTGGCTCTGCTACTAAGTAACAATGTGATGTTGGGCAATTCACCTTACCTCAGTGGACCTTTAGTATACTCATATTTAAAATCAGGAAACTAAATCATTCCTAATAAGCTTCTTTGCTCTACATAACTCTTTTATTCTAATAGTATGAATACTTTTTATATGAAACAATTCTGTCCCAACAGTTTTAGGTGAAGCAGAGATGGTAAAGAAATTTTCTCTAACATTCATTTATTTGCCACTAATGGTGAGAAACATAGAACATTTTTCTTTAGGGCCCTCTTTTTTTGGTTTCAAGATAAAAGGAAAGTCTCTATATGAATCTCAGGAACCGGACTAACTGACATAAAATTCTTAAATGTACCTACAATCAGGTATTTTAAGATGGTCTCCTCAGGTTAGAGGCTATTTAAATTGGTTAGTGATATCACTTAAGATTGGATGGATAGCATCCGTGATGGTTAAGGTTTATTGCCAGCCATGGTCTTGTTTTGTTGTTGTTCAACAGTTTCAGTTATGTTGAAATCTCCCTGCACCCATTTTTGGGGTTTACTTGGCAAAGATACTGGAGTGGTTTGCCATTTTCTTCTCCAGCTCATTTTACAGATGCAGAACTAAGACAAAAAGGTTAAGTGACTTGTCCAGGATGACACAGCTTTTAAATGTCTGAGGCATTTTATTTAAACTCATAATTAATTGGATTCCTGATTCCAAGTGCACTGGGCTAGATAGCTGATCCAGTCTTGTTTTGGGTATAAGCA
The DNA here is from genome assembly GCA_011680675.1 of Gymnobelideus leadbeateri. Classification (NCBI taxonomy): domain Eukaryota; kingdom Metazoa; phylum Chordata; class Mammalia; order Diprotodontia; family Petauridae; genus Gymnobelideus; species Gymnobelideus leadbeateri. The sequence goes on along the minus strand of WOXC01005914.1, from coordinate 82,693 downwards.
AAACAGCAAGGAATGAGAACGACTTCAAAAATAACCGTTTTTTTTTTTGTTTGTTTGTTTTTTGCTCCAAAACTACCTGGAAGAAACCTTATGCTAAAATTACTATAGGGCACAACTATAATAGCTCAAAGCAAACAAAACATTTTCAGATACTCAAAAAGAATAAGATCAAGCAATGCTGCATCACAGGATCTCTTGGTATTTTTTTTAACAAATTAAAATGTTTACAAATATCAACACTCATTTTTACTCTATTCTAGAAGGCAATGGGCAGTTATGATCATCCCTTTTTCTCAATGGTAAGAAACCTGTGGTAAAAGCATATTTAATTGGTCAAATTCACAGAGCAAGTTAATCATTATTATGATACCAGAAGAGGAACATATGGTGAACACTTAAAAAATTAACAATTCTCTTGAGTTATTCCCAGTTGCACCCATTATGGACAATGGACATAATTCTGAGAGCCCAAGTCAGACATTTCTTTTTAAGAAAGATAAAATAAAATAAACCAAAAAAACTTAGCCTTTTCTTGATGTATTTATTAATTTTAAAGAAGTGGGTATTCTTATCCTAAACTAGACATTGTAGCCATCATCTAAGATCAAATTGTGATAGCAAGGCTTCCATCAGAATTTAAACCATGGACTAGACATTGGCTGTTGACATTGGCTAGTTTCTAGTGGTCATCTATGCCATAAGAGACCATAAACTCAAACCAAGAATTTCCCTACATCGGAATTAAAATTTCCTTAAATGAGACCATAGTATTCTTCCCTGTCTCTACCCATGCCTCTACACATACTTCTTGGAAATTTCAATATTAATATCAATGATTTAACACCTTCAACTCTTTCATCAATCTCATCATCTCCCATGACATACATCTTTTCTCTACGTTGGCCACTCACCCCTGTCACACCTGGAGCTTCATTATTTTCTGAAACTCTGTAATTCCTCTCTGATCACAATCATCTGTACCCCCAATCCCTTAATTGATTCACTCTATTATAGAAAGATACACTTACTAGCTATCTGATCCTGGGCAAGTCACTTAACCCTGTTTGCCTTAGTTCCTCATTCATAAAATAAATAGAGGAGGAAATGACAAGCCACTCCAATATCTTTTCCAAGTAAACCTCAAATGGGATCTTCAGCACTACTTTTTGTCTCTAGATTCCTTTACGCCCTTATTTACTATGTATGGGGCTTACTTATCTATCAGTCTTAAGTATCAAATACACTGTACTAAGTGTTGTAGATATAGAGACAGCAATGAAATAGTCTATATTCTCAAGGAGTTTACATTTTATTGCCACTTACACCCACATTATCTCCCCTTTACATACTTTTATTCTATAGTCACCAATTTCAGCATTGTATGGTAGTCTTTTATTAGAAGCTAATTAACGACCATGGAGCACTTTCACCATCTACCTCCTTTTCTACTTTCAACCTGATGAATGCTTCCAAGATATATCACAGATGGCTGGACTCACTACAATTTTATATTCTTTAACCTCAACAGATTCCTTACCATTTCATGGCAGTCCTCTTGGTCAGCTCTTCTGGAGTCCTTCTCACATTCTCCCTGGTGGTTATTCTAAACATCCTCCTCTCTTCAGTTGCTAATTCCATCCCTGCTTTCATATTTCTTAGCAGAAGATCCCTCCTCCTGGCTTACTGATAAGATCATTCATAATATCTGGACTCTCAAAATAGGTCCTTACAGTGACATCTGGAGAACAAATATCCTAACAGAATCTTAGACAGTTTTGTCTCCAAAAGGACTTTAAATGAGATTCAGAATATACCAGACAGTGACTTTTGGCCACATAAAGATAGTCTTCAAAAAAGGTTTAATATCCTCCACTCACTCTAAAAACTAGAGTTTTCCTCAATTCTCATTCCTTGCCTCCTTCTATCTTCTTTCTACATTTTCCCCTTGCTTAATATCAGGCATTTACATGGTTCCAATTATCAACTCTATAGAGATGACTCACACATTTCTATCTTCAACCACAATCTCTTTCCTGAGCTCCAGTTCTCTATCTATAGCTTCTAACTGGATATTTCTACTTAGATACCTCTCTGGCACTTCAAACTCAGTAGATATAAAACTGAGCTCACAATCTTAAAAATACCCTGTCCCTTTTTTTTAAAAGTACTATTTTTCTTATTATCCACTCTTGAAACATTTAAGTCATCTTTAATTGTTCCCTCTCTGTGCACATTCAATGAATTGTCAAGGACAATATCCATCCATCCACTTGACTTTTACTGCAATCACCTTAGTCAAGGCCCTCTTATTTGGACTATTATTGTAGCCTTATTTTCTTCTCTGCTATTGTTCTTTTCCTTTCTAAACCATTGTTGTTGTTGTTCTTGTTGTGTAGCCATTTCAGTTGTATCTGACTCTTCATGACTCCATTTGAGGTTTCCTTGCCAAAGATGGAGTGTTTCACCATTTACTTCTCCAGCTCATTTTTTACAGATTAAGAACTAAGGCAAAGGGGGTTGAGTGACTTGCTCAGAGTTACACAGCCAGTAAGTGTCTGAGGCCAGATTTGGACTCTTGAAGATGAGTCTTTCAGATTCCAGACTCAGCACTCTATCCACTGCATCACCTAGCTTTCTAATCCATAGGCAATTAATAAATACTAGTTGACTGATGGACACAACTGCCAGTTTCTTTTCTGATACATAGATCTCAATTATTTCCAACTCCTTGTTCAAAAGCTGTCATTGACTCTCATTTTTGCATAGGGTAAAATACAAACTTCTGACTCCAACTGAAATTTTCCATATTACTTCAGATTATTCACCTTCACCTTGTGTTTCTTCCAAATCAGACCATTACCTTTTCCTTACTGACTTTATAAGGTCCCCATCACTTCCCTTGTTGGCATGATAAAATTTGTTAGGAGGCCAACAGGGACAGTCTTTCTTAGGATTCCAAATTGGTTGTCTGATTTTTTTTAATGATGTAAGGTTTTTTCTTTTGCTTTTCTCCTGAATTTCCTTATGATGTACATATACTTTATCACATTTTCCAACTATCTGCCAAATAACTTCAAAGGGACAATTTAATTTATTCACCAGAAAAATAAGATGACTGCAAGAATGAAACATGGTTGCTACTTTGCAGAGCAAAACTACATACCACACAGCAATTTAAGAGGAAAGTGACAGAAAAACTATAAGGTCTCAGAATGGCAGCTTCAGGAAGAAAACACACAGATGATTACCCTGGGTAATTACCCATACCAAATATCAACAGAACAGTAGGCTTCAGATCCTTTATGCTGAAAGTGCATCACAATCTTTATAGGTAAAAAGGAGAAAAATCCTCCATTTTGAACATAAATCAGAAAATGGCAAAATGTTGTGTAAGATTACCAGTAGGAATGGGGTATAGGGTTTCTGCCATAGAACCACTCAGTTGTGTTGACCTATAGTAAGCCAAAGAGTTTGCCATCAATTCAATATGTTTTGAGAAATGACATGAAGACATCTCTGATACTGAAAATTACGTGTCCCATTGATATGACCTGTTTCATTGGCAGGGATTAATTCTTTAGGTAACTATACCTAGATTTCCACAAAGCATTTGACAGGCTCCCATGCTGTAGTTATAAGCAAAAAAAAATGCAGGCTGGCTAGAAATAAAACTAGGTGGGATTTGGAAGTAACTGAAAAAGTGAAGTAAAAAAAAAAATAGTTGATTGATGTCAACATGTAGGAAGAGTTCTAGCTGAATGCCCCAGGTGTCTGACCTTGGTCCGATGCTATTCAATTTGTTTATCAATGGTTTAATTGAAGCTAAGGATGTCACAGTTACCCAATTTATACATAACACAACTTTCAGGGATAGTTTACACATTGGATGACAAAGTTAAGATCTAAAATGATCTTGACAGGCTAGAATGATGTGTCACATCGAATAATAAGTAATTTAATAGGTATAAGCATGAATTCATAGATGGGTTCAATGAATTAACTGAATAAGTACAGGATGGGAACAGTCTGTGCACAAAGCAGTTTTTTTCTGGAAAAGATGTGGAGTTTTAAGTTAACTTCAAGTTCAATATGAAACAATTGTGTGACATACAGCCAAAAACGTGCAATGTCTTCCTAAGGTGCACTGAAAGGTTTAGTTTCTGAACAAGCGGGATAAAAAGTGTGCTGTACTCTCCTAGTCAGGCCACATCTGGACTAGTGTTCTTTCAAAAGCTGGACATGGCCAAAGAAGTACAAGGAAAGGACCAGAGACTGTGTCATACAAGGAGCAGTTGAGGGAAATGACAACATTTCAAATATTAAATACAAGACTTTAAGGTGAGGATAGGGATTGAGAAATCCCTTCAAATACCTGAAGGGCTGTCCTGAATATGCAAGAGTGATATTAGACTCATTCTCCATGTTTCCAAAGGTCAGAACTGTAGAGATATGGAAACACTTGCATAGCAGGAGTCTGTCCCACATATACATCTTGTTCTCATTTTTTTCGGGCTAAGTGTCATCAGTTCTTTCCATCACTCTTCATAATCTATGAACTCAAAACTTTTCACCATCCTGATTGCTTTCAGTTGTACCCCTCTCTCATGTTAGTGTATTTCCTAAAATGTGATGCCCAAAACTAAACACAGTATCCTAGAAGGAATCCAACCAGTAGGACTATCACTTCCTTATTCTTGGAAGCTATGCATCTCTTAACTGAAAGTCAATGATATTTCATTAGCTTTTGGCTTCCATATCACCTTTTTTACCCAGCTTGCAATCTGCTAAGACCACAAGATCTTTTTTATTTCCCCCTAGGTGAACACGCCTAACCATACCTTTCTGATTTTACATTTCCAAAGTTGATTTTTTTTAGTAAACTAGTATAAGATTTTGAAATTTTATCTTTTGAATGTCATCTTATTTGTTTTGACCAAACATTCCCACTTGCCAAGGTAATTTTGAATTCTGACTCTTGCCTAGTGTTTTAGCTCCCCTCCCAGTTCAGCGTCATTCAGAACTATAATAAGCATCCATGGCATTAAAACATTTAAAAGCACCTAGCATAAACTCCTGGGACCTCCTCCTAAGATGATATTAACCATTAATGACTATTCTTTGGGCACAACAATCTGACAGAAAAATGAGCTTTTTTTGAGAACTACCATTGGTCACCACTATCTAATGTCATGCTTTTTAAGGAGGGCATGGAGTATGATTACTAACCATCAAGTAGAGAGTTTTAAGAAGATATCTTGGGCATCATACATGGTTTGTTTGATTTGGTTGTTGGAGATAGGAGCCATTCCTGTCATCTTATAAAAGGGAGTACTCTTCAGAGATTCAGGCTTTTTGTTTTCTCCCCTCCCTGTTTTCTGCCTATAGTTCAGAAACCAGGGACTAGAAAGGCTGGGAATATACTTTTGTCCTTGGGGGTGGGAGGTAACTTCTGAGTTGGTTTAGCCAACAAGGAGCAGAACACCTAACCCAGCTCTAAAGATGGTAGTTATTTAACCCAAGATGCTAGCATGCCGTATCTAAGGAAGTGATAAAGTTGTGTCTACTCGGGGTGGTGAACCAGCAGCATCAAGGCCACATGTGGTTTTCTAGATCCCTGAGTTCAGCCTTTTGATTGAGTCCAAGTTTTGCAGAATGAGTCCTTTTATTAAGTGAATTTGTTCTGTAGAGTTTGGATTCAGTTAAAGGGCTGTACTTGAGAACCTAGAAGGCCACATATGGCTTTGAGAAGCCAAGAATGTAGGAGGATTGCAAAGAGACTACCTCCAAAAAGTAGGCTGGCAAATTTTCAGAAGGAACAGATATTTCTTGCATGTCTAGTCAGGCAAGAGGGGTTTTCTGAGTATAATGTGCTTGACGATACCTAGAAAATTAATAATTATAGATATGCAGAGGTCTACAAGAGGAATGGATTGCAATTTTTGTTTGCATGGACAGGCTTGAACTATTTTTGCAAGTTAGTGAACCTTTTGACAGGCTTTCAGTTTAAAAAGTTATTCACAAGACAAAGTAGTATAGTTGAGCATGTTCTCTTCATTGAATCTATATGTGCATTTGTGATATTTGATATCACTTAATAGGTCTTGAGATTTGCAAGACCAGCATTTAAACAGCTATTTATTTCCTTGGAAACTGTAGAATTGTCTCTGCTATTAGAGTAAGCTACAACCAGAAGGGAAGTGATGCCCTGATTATGACCTTGTTGCACAAATAACTAGATTTTCCATAGATATGTCATTAAGTGAGACAAATAGTAACATCTCTTCCCTAAATTATGCCTTTTCCATAAAAAGGATTCTTTTTTCAAAAAGCCATATGTGAATATTAACTAGAATTAAAATAACCATTCTCACCATTATGATGTTGGCCAACATATGATAAATATTTAGGCCAAGGCAACTCCTAACCCCTGAAAGGGTTATGTTTCTCATCAGTAGAGGAAATACACAGTACAAAGAAATTACATATCTTTAAATTATCAAGGGAAACATAAGCCCAATTTAGAAGAAAGAGGACAGTCTGCCCTTCCAAATGTTCTTAGTACCTGATTTTTTGCAGGTGAAAAGAGAAAGAACATAGGAAAGCAGAGAATGTGAATCATGCTATTGGTCTGTATGAAACCTCATGATTTTCTTTTCTTCAATTAGACAGAAGTTCTGTCTAATTGCCGTTACTTGTAGGGAAAATAGCTAAATATCCTACAAAGAAATGTCCTTTAAAAGACAGAAACAGAATCCAAAGCTGTATCCCTCCACTATCAAAGAAAATCTCAGTCATGGTTCATTTGGTTTAGGGTTAAACCAATTATGAGAGTACAGAGAGAAAGAAACTGTCTAATCAATAGTTCTGAGATGTGGTGCTGTATCAGACAAAATGAAACTTCAGGTCAGACTAAATAGGGGTGGAGAGTGGTGTTGACCATGAGGGCTAAGCTCTCTGTTTGGGGTAATTGCCTCCAGAAATGGGGAAATTTACAAATACTGTGCTATACTGTATATTAAGCTTAAATGTAATGGTCTAGGGCTATCAGTTACAACTCTAAAACAGGGATTGAAATACCCAAACTGTTTTTTTTAAATTAATTTAATAGCTGTATTTCAAAATAATTGGTCTCCTCTGTAATCCTATTCATTTTACTTTATGCATTTAAAAGCATTATTTTAAGGAGTACACAAGCTTCGCCAGGCTGTCATCATATGAGAGTGTTAAGAACCCCTGCCCTGGAGGAAGAGAGCCCAAGATTGACTCCCTTTGCTAGTTATGCAGCCTAAATCTGAATCATTCTATCATGTCAGACTCACCTCACCCCTTTTGATGAGTTGATACAAAACTCTGTGGCACAGTCATGCTATAAGATATGCAGCTGTGGAGGGCATACCACAATCCTTCCCACCCCTTTGTACCACCCACCAGCTGTCTTCCCAGTGGGTCAGCACACCCACTAGAGTACATACAATGCCTGCAAAAGGGAAGGGCCTGAGTCAATCACCCACACAGCTACAGCTGTGTCCTTCCTCCCTTGCAGTATACTTACTTGGGCCAGTTCCTAATTCAAATCTGCCCAAAGGCAACAGGATTGCAGCCAGCCTTAAATCCACAGGCAATAGTAATCACTCACCCTTCTCTTTAAATACTGTCTCTAAATGCCAGCTCCATTCATTGAAACTGGTTTCTACAATTACTCTCCAAGCAACTTGATCTGCTCCCTTACTTACCTCAGTGCTTCTAGTCCATCCCAGGGCATTTCCCACTGTCCATTCAAGGTGTCAGCTGCCTCCTATTCTGCCTCTAAGTTCCCATAGGACCCATTCTTCTGACTCTAGTGATGTCAAATGAAAATAATGGGGCCAAAAATAAAATTTGCCGTAATATACAATAGAGATCTCAGATTCCTTGCAAAACTCCCCAAGGTTTTGGGCACAATTACTCAATTATCCCAATTTCCTGATTCAACACTCCTTCCCCTTTTTTCTGGGTAATTCTAGGAGATCAGTGGATTAGTATCCAATAAAGTAGGGTTGGAACTGTGATCCCTTTTCAAAGAAGACTCTGCCTTTAAAAGACAGCCTCCCTTCCATTCCCCCCAGCAGCAAAACTCTGTGTGTGTGTGTGTGTGTGTGTGCGTGTGTGTGTGTGTGTGCGTGCGTGTGTGTGTGTGTGTGTGTGTGTGTGTGTGTGTGTGTAGCTCAGATACTTACTACCTGCACGATCCTGGGCAGGTCACTTAACCTTTGTTTGCCTCAGTTTCCTCATCTGTTAAACAGGGATGATACTATCACCTACCTTACAGGGTTGTTGTAAGGATCAAATAACATGGTATTTGTATTTTAAGGATAAATCACTTAGGACATTGCTTGGCACATAGCAAGCATTATACAAACTTTAGCTATTATTGTTATGACAGAGACAAAGATAGGGAAAGTTACAAATTTAGCCTTTGAAATTTATGGTTAGAGCAGGGGTTGATTGCTCTAAAGCTGCCAGAGAAGGGTGCCCTGATTCTGTATACTAAAGAACTGTAGATCCAGGTGTCTCAAAGGCTTCCTGTAACTCCCCATTCTTTCCAACCTAATTCTTTGCCCTTTGAAGGCAATTGCATTCTTTTTTTTCCTCCCTCATCTACATTGACTTGTCCCTTAGCAACGTCTCAAAACAGGATCAGATGCAACTGCTGTTGTTACCAAAAGCCCAGCCTACATCAGAGTATAACTTTGAAAAACACATTTAAATAGACTATAACAAGATTTTTAAAATAGCTTTGTAAAATCATTTGTCCACAGTAAGTTTTTAAAAATCATTAGCCCAGAAAAAAAGTAAATACATCCTCCAACTTTCAGGCCAATTCTGTGCCTTATCCTCTGAAAACTCTCTCCCTCACCGGACTGACAATTTGACCACAAATATAGTCCAACGCTGGATGCCTTCCAGGAAGTAAAGAGTGAGAATATTTTTTAAAGATTTAGAAATTTAAAGTTATGATAAATAAAAAAATATACAGCATAACAACATAAGATCATCTTATGCATATCTATTTATATATGTCCATATATATCTAATAAATCTAAAACAGTCATTTTGAATTAGAAACAAAAATATATCTTTTTACTCCATTTTGTTCATAAATTTAAAATATTGTACAATCAAAACCCTTCATGAATAGTTTTTGTTTTTAATCCACTGGATGAAAAAGACTGAGTCCTTTCCCAGACAAATTGTTGAAACCATATCTGATTGCAGTCAGCCATTTTCTGAACAAAGGCTGGTGTGTGAAATTCAAGAACCGTGCATCAAGTACATTTTCACATTTAGGGTTTTTTGGGGGGTTTGTTATTTTTCCCCCTCCCAGGATTTGGCAGTGACAGAATAGTTTATTTTTGGTATTCCAAAACAATATAAAAACATGAAATCCAGTTTTATCATCCTATCATTTTGTACAGCAGCCAGGAAACTGTTTCTACCTTTTAAAATTCCATTTATTTAACCAATGGATTTTTTCTATTAAAGAATATGGTTAACCTCGTTCTTATATTAGGGGCTAATGCTTCCTAAATATTTGGCCAGGATTTCTTGGAAGCCCTCTTTAGCTAGCATTTAGATAGCACTTTAAGGTTTGAAAGTACTTTACAAATAGTCTCATTTGATCTTCACAACACCATTGGTGCAAGGTACCCCACTTTGCAGATGAGGAAACTAAGAATGGGAGTGGTTAAGTGACTTCCCGGGGTCACACAGGTGGTGCATTTGAACTCAGGCCATCTTGACTCCAAGTCCAGGGAGACACTCATCATTGCTTCCCTGGTTTGGCTGATCATATAATAATTGGCTCTAGAACCAGTATGTGAGTTTGGCTGCACAGTGGTTATAGGATCATAAGGTTACATACTGGATCATAAAGTTGTAGACTAAGAACTGGCAAGGATCCTTAGAAGTCACTGAATTCAGATCATTTATTTTATAGGTGAGGGAACCGAGTTCCATGAAAGTAATCTGACCTGGCTAAGGTCACAAAGGGAATAAGAATGAGAGATGGGATTGAAGTTTGGGTCTTCTGACTCCAAAACCAGGGTTGTTTCAATTATACCACTGGCAGTAAATAGTTATGTTGTATCTTAACTTAGGGATAGTAAGTTGTAATATTAAAGATATATGAAAATTATTTTTTCTGAATCTCTTTACCCTACAAATATCACCTCCTCCTCCTCTGTCCACCACCATAGAACAGTAGAAAACTTACTAAGGAACTTAGTAAGGAAACTTACTGAGGAACTTACTAAGGAAAAGCAGGAAGTCATATAAAATTGAGTGTGGAGAGGATGTAGACTTTTGGAAGTTCCTCTTTGTGGTGAATTACCCTGAGATATGAGCCTGAGGTAGGGACGCAGAGACTCAGAGATACTCTACATCCATTTTTTAGAAACTTGGGCTGTAGGAGGGAGGAACTCACTTGGGGTGTGCAAGTTAATAAACATCCCACCAATTGGTAACTTCCAATTTTAAATAATTTTTCTAGGTAGGTACTATTCACAGATATTTTTAATTGCTATAGAAATGCAAGTTTTACCAGGGCTCTACAATATCAATCAGTTTAAATACTTTAGATAGTATCTGCTATATAGTGGGAGATAACTGAAGATTTTTGAATAATGGAATGACATGATCATACTTGTAGATGAGGAATATTACTTTGGAATAATGCCTAAAATAGAATAAAGGCTAAGAGTAAAGGGAAGGAGACCCGAAATTAGGATATTTCATTAGACCTGACAAGTTGTTTTGAGGGCCTGAAACAGGGTAGTAGAATGGATAATTCTAATGAGGAAATGGAACAGGAGATTTTAGAGAGATGCAATCAACAGGACTTGCTGGTTGACAGTATATATGCAACAGATGAGTGGGAGGAGTCAGCGATGACAGTAATATTTTGAGCATGATGGTAACATCGACACACCTAAAGAAATTAGGAGGAAGAACAGGTAAAGATGATATAGAGAGGAAAGGGGAAGTTTGTCAAGGATCAAGCCTTAGGGAACATCTACATTGAGAAAACAAAAATTAAGAGGAGCCATTGAAGAAAGCAAAGGAGTGAACAAAACCTTTGGAAAATCAAAGAGATAAGGAGAGAATAAGGAATGTACTACCATTAAAACCAAAAGAATAAAGAGAATCAATATAGGGGAAGAGAGAGCCAAAATGTAAAATGCCAGAAAAGCCTGGAAGGACTGAAAGAAGGCTATTGGGTTTGTTGATAAAGGGACCGTTGTTGACCTTTGGAAGAATAATTTCAAAAGAGTAGGAGGGATGTATACCAGATTGTAAGAGGTTGAGAAGCAGATGGTGAGAAAGTGGAGGCAGCTTCCAGAGCTCTAGCCCATGACACAGGATTTTGATTCAATAAAGTTGTAATGGAAAAGAAAACTCTAATAGAGACGAGTTATAAAGAATAATGGAGAGGGTTGGCCACAATCATTAAAAATAGGTGTTTATTGTTTGTGGTTGACAGCAACAACAACAGCAATAGTTAGCTTATATTCTGCTAAGGTTTATAAACAATTCATGACTTATACTTTTCAAACTGAGAGGAGGACAATGAAAGAGAGCAGCAAAAAGTAAGCACCTTGGACAGCTCAAGATTCTCTGTCTCTGTCTCTGTCTCTGTCTCTCTGTCTCTGTCTCTGTCTCTGTCTCTGTCTCTCTCTCTCTGTCTCTTTCTCTCTGTCTCTGTCTCTGTCTCTCTCATGATCCTGATTTTGGTTTATCTGAAAAGTCTTTTCATTGCCACACCCTAAGCTAGCAATGAACTGACTTGAGGTTCAGATTATATTACTGATTGGACCTCCCATCCAAAGTTTGGGGAACATAACAAGCCAGGGTATTTCACAGGTCATTAGTATGTTCTCCATTGATTGGAGCATTTGTGGAAAACAATTCTACCCTTCAACAAAGAGCCAGGGTGATATATTGGAAAGAGCAAAGGTCTTAGGAGTCAGAGTACCTAGGTCTTGTTCCTGCCGCTAATACAATCTTTGTGACTTTAGAAAAGCAACTTCATCTAATTGAGTCTCAGTTTCCTCATCTGTAAAAATGAGGGGGGAAAGGTTAGACTAGAGATACCTTCTCATGACCCTTCTAGTTCTAGAGTTGTCATACCAATTATGAATGACATGACTCTGTCACTTTAGGGCAGGCGTTAAGCATTTTTTTGTGTCATGAACCCCTTTGGCAATCTAGTGAAACCTGTGGACCCCTTCTTAGAATAACGTCAAATCAGGTCAAGTCAATTATGATTTATTAAGTGCTTACTATGTGCAAGGCATGATGCTAAATACTGAGAATATGAAGAAAGGTAAACAAACAAACAAACAAACCTCAGTCGCTGGTTTCAGGACCTTAAACTCTAATTGGTTATATAAACTGCAAATAGCTATGCACAAATAAGGTACACAGGGTATTCCAAAATCCTCAGTGAAGTTTTAAGCCCTTATAGGTTTAGGCAGGCTGTAATTGACTCTTTATAGAAGGTGGGATTTTAGCTAGGACTTGAAAAGCTAGGAAAGCTAGGAGATGGAGCAGGGAGAGAAATCTAGGTATGAGCGACAGTGTTTAAGAATGCCTGGAGTCAGATGATGGAGTATCTAATGGAAGGAACAAAAAAAGGAGGAGAGAAGTGGTGGAAGGGCGAAAGGTATAAGAAGACTTGAAAGGTAGCAAGGAACCAGGTTATAAGGGGATTATATAAAAATATAAATATCAAATAAAATGAATAGGATTTCTAAGAAAACTATATTCAAATCCAGCTATCAAAATATTAAAAATGCATGAGTGGGGTGGTGAAACTGGCTTTTTCCCACTTATTCTTCTCATTATGACTCCATTAGGCAGCTGACTACCATCCTTACACAGCTCCCATTCTCCAGGTCAATCAGGAATTTCCCTAGGCTGCTACCCGGTATCTCCCAGGTCTTTTCCTCTGTATAGTTCTTTACACCCTTCCCCAGACTCCCATTCCGATACCTCTAGGCAGAGCACTAGTTGATGCCTCAGCCTATAACTTCTGTCTTCTTGCAGCTCTAATAGTGACAATTATGGTATTTCAGAATTCTCCGGAACTTAACTCATCGTCATTCACTGCTGTCAGGGAAAGCCTCTGTGACTGAATGTCACCATACACTCATCCTCCTCCTCCTCCCACCTTTAGGTCTTGTTCTGATGTGCACTGAGGCAGGGTACATGCCTCTCACATATCCTCGGCCCAAGGTTCATTACCATATTCTCCAGGGGTGCTGCTCCTAACATCCATCAAGCCTCTCAAGAGTATGCAAACTCAGACATCTAGAGGACTTGGAAATGACCCCAGATTACTTTTCCTTTCATCTCCTTGCCCCAAGGACATGGTGGGAGGCATATATAGAAATTGTGTCCCGGGGATACCCAAACTACACCAAGGTCCCTGAAAGAAAATAGTCAAATTCATATTAATAAGCCTAGATTACAGAAGGATGGGGAAAATAGTACAGTCAAGAAAAAAGAAAGGAAAGAAAATGAAGGATATGACAAAGTGAGGTTACAGGAATGGTCAAGGTCTGGCTATATGCCACATTTATCAGCATTAAGCTTCTAGCTAGTGGCCTTTTTAAAATGCTAAAATGCCCATAATCAACACAAGTGACTTTGATACAACCTTTTGTAAAAAATAAAAGAAAACTAATTTTGTTTTGTAAACCATAAGATTCTTGGTGATATATACATATCTATGCAGATCTATATTTATCTATCTACTCAGCTACGCTGCTAATTTCCAGTCTTGTATATAACTGCAATACTATAGAATATTAGCACACACAGAAAAGTTTTTTTTTTTTCTGGGACAATGTTTATTCATGTAAAACATTTTGTTGTCAGAATAATTGTCAATGCCTGAACAGGTAAACAACTGTAATAATTCTTCCCTTTTACTTTCTTATTTCCTAAAATTACAGTGATGAAATCTTTGAATGATCATACTTTAGCACAAATCTCAGAATATTCATTTAATTAAGCATAAAATCTGGCAGAATTTTCCCCAATTTGGCTCACAGAGCCCACTAGAAAAGAGCCTACCTACAGAAAACAACCACCTCTGATTTAGAAAGTCCTTTATATGGAATCATTTTCATTATTATGAAGTGTTTTCTTAGAGTTTAAATCTCTCCTGACTCCATATCTTTTCACTGGCTATCCCATAGTCCTCTTCTTCCTTACCTCCATTTCTTGATATTTTTTTATTTCCTTCATGACTCAAGGGCCAGTTTCTGTGGGAAGCTTTTCCAGGTTTTCTCAGTGCTTTTACTGGAAGGTTACTCTGCATCTAATTTGAATGTGTCTGATACACACACACAAATATCTTGTGTATCACATATATATATATGTATACTCATATATGTATATATGTATACATATACATGCATATGTTTATGTATGTGTAGTATATAAATATACAGGTCTATGAATGTGTGTGTGTGTGTGTGTGTGTGTGATCTTTGTGGGCAGAGATTGTTTCAAATTTGTTTTTATGTCTTTAGCTTTTAGCACAGTGTCTAGCATATTGTATGAGTTTATTAAATTTTTGTTCATTACTGCCAACTTAATTCTTCCTCACTGTAATTTCAAACACAAAGTGTAAGGAATTAATGATGGATAGAGTTTCATTGGTATCTACAGAAATCCAAGTGACAGAGAAGAAGGCCTTAGTAGATCACCTCCTCCTAAAACTATAGGGGAGACCCTGGACAGGAGCAGAAAAAGATGGTTTGCTAAAGTAATGTTATGATCCTTATCTTTGGAAGAAATACCCACATGTATCGGATCAGAGAACTCTTGACATATCAAATAATTTGGAGGTTGTTGGCTCTACTTGTGTTGAGTTCATTGCTAGTTCATAAGTTTTAGACAGGCATTCTCATCAGTTCTTTATTCACTGTTACTTGCAACTCTCATGAGAAGAGGAAAGAAGGAAATCATGTTTGTCTATCATGAGGGAAGTAACAGAAGGATAGCTTTTAAGCCTTAGTCAGAATTAGTTAAATACTAACCAATTCTCTAGTAATCCTTTTCTGGTAGCATTTCAGTTGTTTATTTTGCCAGTGATTATAAAACATTTAAGAGGAATTAAAAGCAAACTCTGACATGTATATAAAAAACAAAACTTCCCCAAAGTGGAATAATCAGCAAGAACTGACACAGTCATATAACTTTTTTTAATTTCAAGCACTTCTGGATTTCCTGATGCTAACCAGAGCCAAGGCATCATTTTAATTTAATTAAGTGATTAATTAATTAGAGTGAATGAATGAAACATTCTTGAAACTTAATTATAGGCCCAAGAGGTTTGGATTAGAGACAAAAAAATAGGACCTAATAATCTCCAGAATTTTTCTCCTAGTTTGGGCACCAAACTTTGGACCTGATATAATTATACAATCTTACTCCCTGACTTTCCAATTCAATAATGAAAAAGTCTGCTATTAAACTCATCCTCTAAGTGTGAGGTTTGTTCTCCACTAAGAAAGAAAGGAAGAAAGGAAGGAAGGAAGGAAAGAAGGAAGGAAGGAAGGAAGGAAGGAAGGAAGGAAGGAAGGAAAAAAAAGAAAGAGAGAAAGAAAAGAAGGAAGAGAGAAGGTGCTGTTTTCAATGTTTATTCAAATTGGAGTAATATATATATATATATATATATATATATATATATATATATATATATATATATATATATATATATAGTTATTTAGTGGTCCAATTGCATGATAGAAAGCTTGGAAGTAGTATATATACATATATAAAATCAATATATATCAGTGTTAGGTAAATAGATACAGATATGTATAAAATCAGTAAAACATTTCACATACATTATCTCAGTTGTAAGAGATATAAAAATTCAGGAAGTGAGATTTCAATGATTCTCACTTTCTCTTCTCTCCATTTTCTTGCAAAATGTAGGCATTGGACTAGATGGCTCAAAGACCCCTTCCAATTCTAAACCTACAATTTTCCATCTCAATCCAAGCTCTTAAAGAACTGAAACATAGACTTCTTACAAAAATGGGCATTTTCTTCACTGGGAAATTAATACTCAGAGCAAAAGTTAAACAAAATATATTTGTGATAGTTAAAACGTGGTAAACTGTTAATTACAAGATGAAAAGGTTCATTTAGGCTCCAACACAGCATATCTTAATGTCACACTGAAGGGAAAATAATAGGGAGTGTGCAAACTTTCCCAATTGCTATACTGTGAATGCAACATACTCATCCTTTCTAAGTGTGGATAACTTTCTACTAATTACTATATAACTAATTGCTGGGAAATACAAAGACAGACGCAAAATAGATACATCTTTTATGAAATTTATGTGTAATTATGCTACACATGAAAATATGATTAGTTCATTCAACCATATTCTCAGGATATAGTGGCATATTTTTAATTGGGGAGGGGGATTTTTAAACTCAACAGAGTCTACAAGCAAATTAAATAGCATCCTCCATGGCCATACAAAACATAGGTGCTTATCCCACAGTACGTTAGGCAATTTAACAGAAGATGGAAGATTAAAAAAAAAGTCTCTGAACATCAGTCTCCCCACAAATGAAAAGAAGAAAAACTAATACAAAGAGTTCCCTACTTCCTGACTTCACAGCTCTTTTGTTAGGAGATCTGCCTTCCATCAGCCTTTAGTTGGACAGCACAAAGAGTCAAGTTGTCCCAGTCTCAGGCACCCCCAGGGCTAAACAACAAAATCATTCCTCTCCTAAGGTTACTGGCATTATGGATGAATGGAGACATCCTTTTCCTCTTCTGGGAAAATTACTCTCTGCTTTTTCTCCTATCTCTATATTCTGTCATGAAGAGTAGATACCAATGGAGGAAAGGAAGACAAGTAAAAACATGCATTTCTTCATAGATTGATCTTGAAATATTTCCTTAAGCAAATAAAACAGAAACTATGGGACAAAGAGTTAGCACTTTATAATAATATCCTCTTTAGGGTGGGACTGAAGGTGCTGGGGTTGCTTCAGATGCTGAATCATCATATACGCCATAATCCCACTTTACCACTATCTCAAAAATTCTACTGCTCTACTCCCGAGCTTTCCATCATCCATCCAAATGAAGGACTACTAAATAACAGGACTGCAGGTATATCTCTTTAACTGCAAAGACATGTAGCAAATGACAAAACGTCCCTTGATTTACAAGTTGAATTTGGGGCAGCATAGTTTTTTTTCTTTTTAATTTTTTGGGATTTATTAATTTGTTTGTTTACTTTTGGTTTACAGGATTCAATTCCACAATTCCTTGAGTTTCAGATTTTCTCCCTCTCCCTACCCTCCCTACACCCCCCAGGGCGGCATACAATCAAGTATAGGATCTGAAAATAGTTTCACATTAGACATTAGTCAGATTATAAAGAAGGATTGCATCAGATGGAATGAACAATGGGAAAGAAGAAACAAAACCAAACAAGAAAAAGAAAGAGAGCAGGTAGTTTGCTTCAGTCTGCATTCAAACTCTGTTCTTTCTAGTTCTTTCTTTGAATGTAGACATCTCTCTCCATCATGAGTCTTTTGGAGTTGACAGCACAGTTTCTAATATGATTAATACTCTTAAAACCACATCAAATAATGACTAAGGAATACTACCCCAAACTAAAGAACAGACTTTGTCTTCAATTGGCTTAATGAAGCAAAAATATATTAAGTATCCATGGTGTACAAAAACTCTATACTAAGTATTGGGAAATATAAAGATAGATACAGCACATATATTTCTTTGGGGGAACTTATGAGTAATCATGAAACACATGAGAAACACTGGTTGAGAAAAGCAAACATGAAATTTGGGCAAGGAGACATGAGAAATTTTAGGCAGAGATTATTTTTACATGAGGTGTGGGGGAGGGGATGATGGTGGTAGGAAAAAAAAAAGGAGGCAGCAATTGAGTTAAGGACATGATCCAGTTACCAAATCTTTCATTTCTCCTTCCACAATATCTCTTATGTACATCTCTTTCCTCTCATCTGGAGAGGCAGTGTGGTATAGCAGATAGTAAGCTTCCCTCAAAACTAGAAAATCCAGATTCAAGTCCTGCTTCTGACACATATTAGGGACATGATCTGGGTCTGTCATTTAAAAATCTCAGTGATCTTACAACTCTCTGACTGCAAATTGAAAAGAAAATATCAACCTGCATTGGTAGTAGGAATTTCCTCACTAAGGACTTCTCCATACTATTGAAATGATAGTTTTCAATGGTCTCCACTCTTTACCCTATCTCTTCACTCACATAGCCATCACCATAGTTCATGCCTTTAATACCTTTCACCAATCACATGGACTTTTGAAATGACCTATTTGGCCTCCCTGAAGCAAGTCTCTACCCTCTCCAATCCATCCTCCATGCCACTGCCAAAGTCCTAAAGCACAGGTTTAAGGTCCCTCTTCAATAAAATCCCATGGATCCCTGTTACCTCTAAAAGTATCTATAAACTCCTCTCTTTTGGCATTTAAAGCTCTTACTTCCAATACATTTTTTTATACTCGACTCCCCTCCATACACTCTAAAGTCCACCCATCTTGGCTGACTTGTACTTCCTTGTCTGTGGTTCTCTATATTTTTCTTGTCTGTGTGTTTTCACACTGTCATTGATGCCTGGAACACTCTCTTCCCTTCTCACCTTGGTCTCCAAGAATCTCTAGTTTCCTTTCAAATACTCTGTTCAAGTACCACTTTTTATTTGATGTCTTTCTTGATTTCCCTAGTTACTAGGGCCCTCCCTTTCCAAACTATCTAATATTCCACTGTTTCCCTGGGTAGAGTATAAACTTCTTGAGGGGAGATACTGTTTTGCTTTTATTTTTCTATCCCTAGTTCATAGTACAGTGCCTAGCACATAGTAAGCACTTAATTAATTGATTGATTAAACTTTAAGGAAAGGAGGGATTTCAACAGATTAGGTAAAGGGAATCAATTACAGGAGAGAGGAATGAATTGCGAAAATTATTGGGAATGGCAAATAGTTGTTTATCTGTAGCATAGAGCATGTAAAGTGAAGCAGTATGAGTGAAGAATCAAAAAGTGAGTTGGAATGCATGCCTTATATGCATGGATCAGGAATTTTGCTTTCTTTGGTCATCCATGTAGAACTACTGAGGATTTTGAGTGGAGAAATGACATTATCAGAATCAGGCATTTAAAATTACAAAAGTACTATTTTGGAGGATCTATTGGAAAGGGGATAGACCAGAGGCAGGAAAAGCAATTAGGACAATATGACAGGAGTCCAGACAAGAAGGCACAAGGTCTAAACTAGAGTGGTGGAAATAGGAATAAAAAGGAGGAGGAAGATGAGGAGCTTTATTAAATGTTACTCAATACCTTGAGTCTTCAGCAATAATTCCCTTGTTGTTCAGTAATGTCTGACTCTTCATGACCCCATCTGGGGTTTTCTTGGCAAAGGTACTAACTAGAGTGGTTTGTCATTTCCTCCTCTAGCTTATTTTACAGAGGAGTAAATTAAGGCAATCAGGGTTAATTGAATTGCCCAGGGTCACATAGCTTAGTAAGTGTCTGAGGCTAGATTTGAACTCAGGAAGATGAGTCTTGCTGGGTCCAAGGCCAGCACTCTACCCACTGTGCCACCTAGCCATCCAGAATTGTCACTTAAAATTAGCAAAATGCATTTTGAAAGATCTCATTTGATCCTCAGAGCAATCCTGTGAAGTGGGTGTGAATTCTATGCCTACCTTCTGATGAGGAAAATAAGACTGAGAAAGGATGTCACTTACTCATGATAACACAGATGAGTGTATACTTGAGATAGGATTTGAATTCAGGTCTTCTTGACTCCAAATCCTGCATTCTATCCTCTGCACTGTGTACCTTTGTCTATGACATTATCACATGCAAATTAAAGCTTCTCATATTTTAAAGGGCATGTAATTTGAGGTATAAACAGGGATTGGGGTGGGAGCACAGGACATAGAATTTCCTAGGCAGAACTTGATAGCAATCTGTGGGCATTCCTTTTAATGTGTCTTGACCTTTGTCTTGCCACTGGACTTCATGGACTAGAAAAGTAAGTGAGGCAGACAACTTGGTGTAGCTCTGCTCCACTCATATCCAACTCACTTGCACGTTGAGACATCGCCTTCATGACACCATTGGTTCTCTTGAAGAATGAAAGACCAACAACAGCAACAACAGGACCTAAACTTACAGATTTACAGCTGAAATAAATCCCAGCAGCCACTGGTCCAACTCCTGTATTTTATAGATGAGGAAACTGAGGTACAAAAAAGATTAAGTAACAAAACTGCTCCATAAAAATATGCAGGATTGAAATTTACAGATCCTTCAAAATATGTAAGAAATAAGCTACTTACACCTCACTTAGCAAGAAACCATGAACATGCTGACAACACTGAATATCAGTCCAGAGTAGCACTACTTTCAAGTCAGAGATTATGTTTATACTTATTAGGAAATGTTACATTAAAAAGTTGATTTTAAACCTTGCTTCTAGAGGTAATTGGAAGCCATGGGATTTTATTGAGTAGTAACAGGAGACCTGTGCTTTAGGACTTTGGCAGTGGTATGGAGGATGGATTGGAGAGGCTAGAGACTTGCATCAGGGAGGCCAAATAGGAGACCATTTCAAAAGTCCATGTGATAGGTGAAAGGCATGAACTAGTGTGATGGCTGTGTGAGTGAAGGAAGAATCTTGTTGGGTCCAGTTCAATGTGTATCAATGTCCTGCTTTCCCAAGGAAATGCTTATCCCAGTTTCAAGCTTCCTTCTCCTGAATGGAAACCAGGTGGAAGTTTTCTTGTTAACAATATAGACTTGACATTGGGAGGGATACGGGGGAGAGAATTGGGAGGGGAAGAAAATTTGGAACTCCCGGTATGTGGAACTGAATGTGGTAAACTAAAAGTAGTTAAACAAATTTAATTTAAAAAATAATCAAATTTTTAAAAATGAAAAATATATTGGCTAATCAGAATTATGCATGTAAATACTGCCCCCCCACCCTAAATGAGCTGAGATTATAAACCGAGGGTATGAACTAACATGTTTCCTCAGTGAGAAACAAACATGAAGAATTTTAGCTATGAGCCTAATTCAGTATAAACCTGTTCAAAGTCACTTACAGAAGTTAATCTAGTTCATTGTAAAGTGCCCAAACTTTCTGACTTGCTGCGATCCCCAAACTCAGGGATCTGTAACTGTATTAAATCACTGAAATTTAAGGGAGTATTCTGGCTTAATTCAGTGTCAGAGGTGAAAACACCCATTCTGTTTTGAATTCCTTTCTGTAGTATGAATACAGCAAGTAATGTACTCTGAAATTGGAATGGTATTTACTCAAGGCAGATGTGTCAATACAGGAATAGTGGTGTGTGGCCTGACTCAAATTGTTATGTCCAGTATTATTAGTCATAGCCATATGCATATATGAAAGATAAACTCAGTTTTATGACATATCTTAGGATCTAAGTATAATTAATACTTATTGACATTAATAAATATAATTATGTCATTATTAAGAAAAGGAGTACAAATTTAATAAGAACAAAATACTGTAATTATATTATTAAGTAATGGAATACAATTTTAATAAGAACTAAATAATTTGTATTCCTTGGATGATGAAACATCCCAGAGATGTATAGTGAATAAATATGACTTGTCTTTGAATCTTTTAAAAAAATTTTTTTTTTTTTTTGCTTTTTTGGAGGGGGCGGGCAGGGCAATTGGGGTTAAGTGACTTGTCCAAAGTCGCATGGCTAGTAAGTGTGTCAAGTGTATGAGGCAGGATTTGAACTCAGGTCCTCCTGACTCCTGACTCCAGTACTCTATTCACTGCGCCATCTAGCCACCCCTGAATTTTTTTTATGACAGTTTATTCTGAATTTAGGAAATAAAACAGGCATTTCCATAACATAGTAGAATAGAAAAAAGATGATTGTACATGAAAATGTAAATCTATTTTGTACAATTTGCTATTCATTTTAAATATATAATAAAGTTATCATATAATTTAATTTGTTTTCTTCCTCCCTCCCTTCACCCTAGAGATGGCTACCATTAGAACCTTTGCTCAAGTTTTGCCTCAAGAAATATTATCTGTGTATTTGTGGCCAAGTGACACCCTTGTAGGGCCCACTGGCAACTCCCTAACACAATAAGTTATGGAATAATTACCAGTAGGCAGTGATAGAGAATTTCCATGTTAAAAATAGAATAAAATCACAAGTGTGTCCTCTCTCTCCCCCAAAAGATAAATAAAATGAAAGCCACTCAGAGGACAAATAATATAAATATGTAATATTCAAAAATAGTAATATGTTGTAACAGCAAATTTACCTCTAGTGAATATAGTTCCTCACCATGCATACCGTTATTCTAGTCATTCATGCATTTAATTCATAGAATTAGAGTTGGAAGAAACTTAGATGTAATACAATCCAAACCTCTCATTTTATAGATTAGGAAACTGAAGTCCAGAGAGGCAGTGACTTTCCCAAAATTACAGAGGCAGAAAGCAAGAGAGTCAGCATCCAAACCCAAATCCTCTGACTTCAAATTGTCTTCTTTCCACTACCTCTAGTCGTAATTCCCATAATTTTTTAAAGTTTTTTAAGACTTGATCTTACCCACTTTTCTCTAAAAAACTGTAAACAATCCCACACACAGCAATTTCCATCCTAGAGCTTCAGTTATATTTCCTGTATTATTCATCAATACTTCCAGGAGGGAGGTAAGTTCTGACTTTATAGCTGGGTTCATCAAGGGAATTTTTTTTCTTTAAAATCATCCTTTATACATTTTTGAGGTTTGAGAGAAAGGTCAATGTTGTACTTTGTATTTAAAGAGCATGTTTGGAAAGTTATAGGCTGAGAAATTGTTTTACAACTGTATTCTATGTATTAATGATTTATATGCCTATCTACCTTTATTAAAAAAAAAAAGTTTATGAGATGTCCCTTGCCCCTTTAATTCCAAAAGTATAAGTATCGTGATAAATGGGGGGGGGGCAATCAGGATGATGAAACATTTGAGACTCATGACTTATTAGGGCTAGTTGATGAAACTGGAAATCCTATTTAGCATGGAGAAGAGAAGATCCAATGAAAGGATAGAATGGCCATCTCCAAGTATTGCAAGAGCTGTTATGTGAAAATGGGAACAGATTTCTCCTTAGCCCCAGAGGACAGAATTACTGAAGGATCAATGAGTAGAATTTAGGTAAAGGACAGTTTAGGCTTGATGTAAGTAAAAAATATACTAAGAATTAGATCTTTACAAAATTTCGGTGGTCTGTTTCAAGAGGTTGTGGGCTCCCCTTAACTAAAGATATTCAAGTGCAGGTTGTATTGTCACTTGCTGGATATGCTGTAGGGTTGATTCTTGGTCATTTAGATGACCTCTGAGGCCTCTTTAAAGATAGAACTATAATTGCATGTTATCCAAGTAACCCTTTTAGGTATTCAGGGGTTTACAGAAGGAAGAGAAATCTTCGAACCCCAGTATACATGCTGAAAACGTTTTTAGTACAATGGCCTATTGGGAGAAGAAGTGTCATTAATTTATTTAATTCTATTGATTCTATTTAATTCTATTAATCCACTCCAAATATTAACCAATGAAGCCACATCCTTATGCTATTTTTTACTTAATATTGCTGCTTCTTACAGAATGCTTTTCTTGATCCCATCAGGAATTATCATGCTCTCCCTTTCTAAATCATTTGGTACCATTTTGAATTTATTGATTTCCATGCATATCTTTCAATAGAATTTAAGCTCCTTATGGACAGGTATTCTTTCATTTAGGTCTTAATTAGCCTCAGAGACTAATACAACATCTGATACTTATTAGGCACTTAAATGTTAAGTGAAGTGAATTTAATTTTTAAATTTCTGCCCCCATGTAATTTCTGTTTTTCTATTAGAAATTCAATAATATATTTAAAAAATAAGTTAGTGTTAACTTGTGCATTTTTGTCTGCAAACCTGATCTCAGTGAAAGTCAATCAGTGTTTTTAACCAATATGGAAAAGCATAGAGTCAGTTTCCACATGAAATAAATGCCTTTCACATAAAATGCTTATTTATTTCCTGTTAAAATATTTGTTTGCTGGCCTGTAGCTAAAATTATGTTATTTTTTTAACCCAGCTAGAACTGGTACTGAGGCATTGTTTCCTCTCATGGATAAGGTTTTATTTCTAAGTGTTTCAAGAGGAATTATAATGATATTTTTAACAGGTACTTTAGTAACCTACCTCTTACTTCCAACAGGGTACAGAAATGGTCATACTTTAGATCTCACAATCATCTACAAGTGTACCACCTTCAATATCTTGAACTGTAAAACTCTGTAATTATAATCTTCTGTCCTTCCATTACTCTCTCTGCTTTACTTTCCTATTCTTTACCTTTACCATAGCCTTCAATATCCATACTCTTCCTATTTTCCCAGTCTTTTGTTTTAGCCTTATTTTTCACTTTTCACTTGACCCAATCATCAAGTAACTCAACTATGTATTGTCATTCAGCTTACATTGTCTACCCTCATATCCTTTTTATTGTTTATACTCTGCTAATCCTTCTCCCTGAATCATCCCCACTATTCATTTTCTTCTACTATCTCCAGTTAATCAAACACAGCTTGGATAAGTCACATATGCCAACAGGATCCACTGTGCCAACAGGATCCACTGTAAACTCATGTTACCTAATTTCACTGCTGTGTGACAATCCTTTTATTCTCCTATGACTCTCTATTCCATCCCAGTCTCCTCAGTTGCTAATACAAACCTTTTATTTTCTCTCAAAGTCCATAGCATTAATTTTCTTGCTTCTCCTGCTCTTCTCTGTCTGACCACTGCTCAGTTTCACCAGGCAAAGCATAATTCATCTTCTACTTTCTTAACGTGAGGATCACTCAGTCAAACAAGCATTTTTAAGTGTTTACTATGCGCGAGGGTTGTGCTTGTACACAACGCATCTGTACTGAACCCTTATCTTGTCTTTCTCTGTACTCTTTTTTCTATATTTCATTGGAGAACAAAACTGTTTCAATGGGCTCAAATTTTGTCTCTATGCCAATGAGCCATAATCTACATAAATATATATGTATATATATATTTACAGATATATATAGCATATTTTTGTATTGATCTATATCCAATCTATCTTTCTTTTCATTCATCCATTCATCCATTTCTCTCATCTCTCTTCTTAACTCCAGTACTGCATTATCAATTACCTAATGACATCTTTTCTTGATTATTCCACAGACATCTCAAATTTAACATATACCTCTCCCCCCACAGAAACAAATACAATTTCCTTTTACCTCCCCCAAACTTCACTTCCCTACTAAAGATATGCCCCTATTTTCAATCACCCTGGTTCATAATTGTTGAGTCATATTGCCCTGCCCTTAACCAATCATTGCCAAGTCTCCTTAACTCTACCCCTGCCCCAATAATAGTCTCTGCACTTACATGTACATGAATTCATACCTGAATATGAATTCAGGTCCTAATATCCCTCTTCCTTCCTCTGCTTTCCCAACTATCAACCATATAGATGTCAGACTTATCTTCCTAAAACACAGGTATGACTGTGACACTCCTCTTCTCAAAAACTTTTAGTGGGTCCCTCTTGGTGATATGACCAAATGTAAATGCTTCAGCCTGACATTTAAGGCCCTCCATAATCTGGGTGCTACTTACAGCCTGATTTTACACTATTTCCCTTTAAGAAACTCTATATTTAGTAAAATAAGATAACTTGTTTCTGAAACTTAAGAGTCCATCTCCTTTTCCCAAACATTATTACAGGTTGGTCTCCATGATTAAATTGCACCCCTTTCTTATCTCTGCCTCTCAAAATTGTGATATTCATTCAAGGTTAGTACAATTTCTACCCCCTCCATGAAGCCTACCCTAGTTCTCTGTCCTTTAATTACCTTTTATTATACCTATTTGCATATATGTTGTATCCATCCAAGAACAATTGTAAGGGCTATTTTGTTTATGTCTTTGTATCTCCAATACCAAGAACAGTATCTTTTACATAAAGAAAGTGCTTAATAAATATTAAATTGAACTTCTAGCAAGACCATTCAAAAACCAAATGATAAAAAATTGCAATTTAGTAAAAGTTAGTGGTCCATGTAGAATAACATGCAAGCTGTGTGAGGTAATAAGTGAACTGCTACATACATTGCATTCCACTGAATCAATGCCTATGATGTGGTTACATAATATCTCCCACTTAATCAATTCTAGAATTTTTCCAGTCATCAGTAGCAAGCTCACTGTTCTATAGGATGAAGTATCTACTGCACCATCTAATTCTGGGAAACTCAAATGATATTTGTCTAACTCCATACCCAAGACACTTTCCCATTCTCCATGACTCCTCAAAGATCATCACCAATGATTCAGCAATCACATCAGCAAGTTCTCCCAACACTCAGGATGCATTTCATCTGAGTCAGAGACCTGAATTCAGAAAGCACCTAGGAATGTTGTTAACATTTCATCACCTATCTTGGGGTTTCAATATTAACTATTAATAATCTTATTAACTATTCTCTTTTTATATTTTAGAGCCCTAAACCATGACATCATACCTATCCTTTTTTATAACTTATTTAAAATGCTTCCATAAAGTCAATGGTACGTGTAAGAATAATCCCACTCACAGTCCACTTCTTATCTAAGATAGTATAGCGACTTATTTTCAAAGTCCATAATAGCAATTCCACTCATGACTTCCTTCTACCTTTTAAAATATTAAATTATCAGCAATACAAGTGAATAATTTATCGATTGCTCTGCTTTTAGCAGAAACAGCCACCCAGCAGAAGAAAGAATAGGGGGCAGCTAGGTGGTACAGTGAGTAGAGCACTGGCCCTGGAGTCAGGAGGACCTGAGTTCAAATTTGACCTCAGACATTTAACACAAAGACTAGCCATGTGACCTTGGGCAAGTCACTTAACCCCAATTACCCTACCTTCCCCCTCCAAAAAGAAAAAAAAAAGAATAGTTAAAGTATCCCTTCCCAACTACATCCTGCTCCCATGACAGCCTTGAGTTCTGTATCAGGAAACTCATGATCCATTTCCTCCTTTTGCACAGGCTGTCTATAGATAACTGCCACCGTGTTAATAGCTTCTGTCTTTCCTTGCTTTTAACTTAACTCATATATTTACTCATGTATCCTCCTTCAGGTTCAACTATCAACAAAACATAGAGTGTTACTCTGCCACTCTTTTTTTCTTTTTTCTTTCTTTTTTTTTGGAGGGCAACTGGGGTGAAGTGACTTGCCCAAGGTCACATGGCTAGTTAAGTGTTAAGTGTCTGAGGCTGGATTTGAACACAGGTCCTCCTGACTCCAGGGCCAGTGCTCTCTTCACTGCACCACCTAGCCGCCCCCTTTTTCTTTTAAAAAATATTAATGTTCCATTGCAGTATTTTAGTAATGAGCTGCATCCTCAATAATACTTATTACTTCATATTTTCCTAATTTTATTCTAGTTTATTTACCTTATTATTAATACCCTGTTTAGTGATGAATTGATATATGAGGTTAAGGAAATGATTTCAAACTGTCTTCCCTGTTATTAACTCCCTCAAATTGCCAGCTACTTTCATGCTATTAGTTTCCTTAAATTACCCTTTTCTGTCTTCAGTGTGTAGTTTAGCAATAATTATTTTGGCAGTTTTTCCCCATCTCCACTTTCAATTTAAAGCAGAGATGATTCCAATGAGGAGGAAAAAGGAGAACTACTTAGGAACAGCAGTGTGGATGCAAAAGGAATTCGTCAACACACCCAGAGTTTAAAGACTTTGGTGAGAAAGTGGAATCAAGAACAAGTGACTAAATTAGAAAAGTGTCCTTATGCCATTGTCAGGACATAGCTGGAATATTCTGTTTAATTCTGGGGGTACAGGAGAAAGGTACAGGTGTTTATTAAGTGCCTACTATATTCAAGGCACTGAGTTAAGTTTTACAAATGTCTCATCTGAAGTTGGTGCTATTATTACCTTTATTTTATATTTGAAGAAATTGAGGCAGAGATTGTGACACCTAGAATCACACAGCTAGTAAGTGTCTAGGTCACATTTGAACTCAGGTCTTACTGATTCCAGGTCTAGTGTTTTGTCTACTGTACCACTTAGATGCACCTGTCTACCACTTTTCAGGAAATGCATAGACAAGCTGGAGGGTGTCTAGAAGAGGGTAAGCAGGAAGGTGAGAAGAACAGACAACAAGAGGGTATGATTAAGGAAATGGGTATGTTAGCTTGAAACTAGGGAGGATTGATATCTATCTTCAATTATTTAAGTAGCTTTGTAGTATAATTAAACTTGACCCAGAGGAGTTAGGAGCCATGGATAAAGTAGCAAAGAGATTGATTTAGGCTAGAGATAAAGGAAAATGGCTTAATAACTGAGCTACCCATGAGTGAAATGACTTGCCTAAGAAGGTAAGACTTCTAATCCTCATTAGAAGTCTTCAAGCAAAGACTGGATGACTATCTTAGGCATGAATATGCTGCACCCAACCCATACCTGCCAAGAAGCAATTCTTAAATTTTCAATGTAAGCATTTCAGAATTAGCAAATGAAACATTTCAAGGCTCAAATCATTGCTTTGTTGATTATCTGGACTTAAGAAATTTATGGAGAAAATATTAATATTGCAAATTAAGCTTTAATGTGTGTTGAGTCTATATTTCTCTCATCCAGGTTGTTATGGAAGGTTTACCCGAACACTACTGCTAAGGGATCATCAGGAATAGTTTATTGCTTGGATATGGGTTGGAGCAGATGATCTGGAAGCATTTTTTCTAGCTTTTAGATTCAGTGATACTATTCTTCTCTGTATGTGACTGTGTGTACAAATGCACTCTTCCCAGGTCTCATGAGTTGTACTCTTTCCATGGCCCAAAGCTCAACATTCTTATGCCTAAATCTAAATACAATTGTCTGACATCTTCTCCTTAACCATCCATTCACCTCCCATAGCCTTATTACTCTTCTAAATAAAGTTCCTGCCTTCAATCAGCAGTTGATTCCCAACTTCACCCCTAAAAATATACTGGAGAGATGAGTTGTCTGAATGTTGAATGGCACTTGAAGACATGACATATAAGCTTACATTTTTTAAAAAGGGTTTAACTAAAAAGGAAATAGAAATCCTCTAACTTCCTTTCATCTTACTGAGAATTTACTTTATGTAACATGCATGGCTATTTTAATGAGGGAATTAGAAAATTTGAAAGAAATTTGAAGAATGAGAATGCAACTTAAATGCCCTGTTTTGGTCTAATGAATAAACTAAAGACAACTGACCTCTTCAAAGAAATTGACATTTTATGGGAGGAAAATTTGTCATATTTTACAAGTTCTTTGTCCCCTGAGGGAAAGGCACACCTACAACAGATGTGCATGGGTAACAGCTGAATTCTTTACAAGCCAGAAGACTCCTAGGTCAAGAAATATAACTGGGATACTAAATCTGTTTTGAATAGTATCATATTCTATGGTTTTCCTTAACAATTAAAAAAAATGTTTTTAAGTAGTTAAGAACTAGATGACTTTATTTGTTGTTGTTTAGTCATGTCCAACTCTTTGTGACCCCGTTTGGGGTTTTCTTGGCAGAGACACCAGAGGGGTTTGCCATTTCCCTCTTCCTTCTCCACTTCATTTTATAGCTGAAGAAACTGAGGCAAACAGGGTTGACTTGCCCAGGGAGGTCACACAGCTAGAAAGTGTCTGAGGCTAGATTTGAACTCAGGTCTTCCTAACTCCAGGCTTAGTTTCTCTCCACTGTGCCACCTAGCTGCTCAAACGACTATATGAAAAATATCAATGCCTTATTATTTCTGTATTC
The DNA here is from genome assembly GCA_011680675.1 of Gymnobelideus leadbeateri. Classification (NCBI taxonomy): domain Eukaryota; kingdom Metazoa; phylum Chordata; class Mammalia; order Diprotodontia; family Petauridae; genus Gymnobelideus; species Gymnobelideus leadbeateri. The sequence goes on along the minus strand of WOXC01005914.1, from coordinate 52,721 downwards.
CCTCACAACATCTATAATACTCAAAATTAAGCTTTCCTTGAGTACTTTGCCTATCTTTTTTTTTTTAATAGCAATTGGGGTTAAGTAACTTGCTCAAGGTTACACGGCTAGTCATTATTTATGTGTGGGTGCTCATTTTCTGAGGCCGGATTTGATCTCGGGTTATCCCAACTCCAAGGCCGGTGCTCTTACTCACTGTACCACCTAGCCGCCCCTTTAGGGCAATTGGGGTTAAGTAACTTGCCCAAGGTTACAAGGCTAGGTTTTTGTTTGTGTGGATTAAGTGTCTGAGGCCGGCTCTGAACTCAGGTCCTTCTGACTCCAGGGCCGGCGCTCTATTCACTGTGCCACCTAGCTGCCCCATACTTTGCCTATCTTAAAAAGGATTTAACATCTGGGCCCAGATCAGCTGCTTAAAATGAATCACAAGCAACAAGAAGAAATGCTTGCATTGTATGAGAGGAAAAATGTCTTGGGAGCCTGAATTCCAAGCCCACCTTGGCACTGATTGGTTATGCAGTCTTGGTGGATCCTTTGAACTCTCTGAGTTTCACTTACTTTACCACAATAAATAAGAGATTGGACTGAGCAATCTCTAAGGTTCTATCAACTCTAAAGCAAATAAACAAACTCAAAACCTTTTTTTTTTTTCTTGGTAGGGCCTACTCCCTACTCTGTATAGAGAACTCCCAATAAGGAAATTCTCTCTATTGATATAGATCAGCACCTTATCTATATCTGATTAGTCAGAGTGTTACTTAAAGGTACAGAGAAGTTAACTGACTTGTCCGTGGCCATGACAGGATTTGAACTCGGATCTTTCTGACTCCAAGGTTGGCAGTCAATTTGCTATGTCACACAGCTTGCATAAAAATCTATTTCCTTATGACATATATGGTAAACTACCACTTCTACTTCTCCACAATATACCTTACTCAAATCACTAAGCTAACTATACATCAAAGTTAGACAAATCTAAACATAATTTTCAGTGGAGTAAAAATCTAATTTTACTAACATATTTTTCATTTTATACTTATTTAAAAGTTAGGTGGTGTAGCAGATAGAACAGACAGAAGTCAGGAAGACCTGTGTCCAAAACTGGTATCTTATACTTATTAGCTATGTGTCCCTGGGAAAGTCATTCTGTCTGCCTCAGTTTCCTCAACTGTAAAATGGGGATCATACTAACACTTACCACACTGGGTTGTTGTGAGGATGAAATAAGATACTATCTCCAAAGTGTTTAGCAAAATGCCTGGCACATAGTAGGTGCTTAATTAATGTTTATTCCTTTCTCATTTCCCTTTGACTTGTAGCTTTTTATTACTTTCAAATATACGTTTTGTAGCATGTAATAACCTAAAGTATTCAATGATAATTGAGGAAGGGAGAAAAAACTAGTGAACACAACCAGAAAGATCCCTAAGAAGACATGAAAAGTAACAGAGCTATAGCTAGGGTGGGATAAGGGGTGTTTTTCCTTAGGATGGTCAAATTCAGAAAGTGCTGATCTACTTACTGCACTTCAGCAGAATGAAAATGACCGAATTTGATATATAGTAAGAAAAAATCATTTAAATAGGAATCTACTTAATGATGCTCTCCTCACTTCCCCATTCATATTTTGGCCACACCCCAGGTGATCTCTACAACTAACCCAACAACCTCATCCCCACAGATGGTTCTCCATAAGGGATTTCAGGGGATTGGTGTGTTGAAACCAACTTGAATTGTCTAGCCCAAAACTAATTGTTAAATTTTCATTGTGAGTATTTTCACCCTGGAAATTGACAAAGGTCACAGGCCAGATATTGATTTATTGTTTCATTGATTTTCATTGATTCTAGTCTTAAGAAAGTGATGGAGAAAATATTAATAATTCAGATTAACCTTAAAAGTATTTTGTGGGGGACCCCCCCCGCCCCTAGGCTGTTGTTAAACATTTACTAGGAAAACATTACCTCACTGTGTTCCAAGTTCTTATTTTCTCTCTAAAAGACAGTGTCCCAGGCTCACCAGTTCTCCCTACTCAACAAAATTTGTCATAAAAACTTGACTTGGGGGTATAAATTGTGACCCCCGGTTGCCCCAGGTAAAATAATTGCCAAGTTACGGGATCTAGGGACTAGCTGTCAACAGTACAGGACTTGGTATAAATTATACCATTTGTTGATTAACTTCAATAATATTATAAAAGTGTAATAATATTAAAATAAGAAACATGGTATTGTGAAAAGAATATTGGATTGTAATTAGAAAACACAAATTTGAGATTTAATGCTTTTCTAGTTACTACTTGTGTCACATTGGGAAAATCACTTCACCTTTTTTTTTACTTTAAACAAATGCTTTATTAACTTCTGTTTTACATCATTCATTTCCACCAGATTGTGAGTTACAATTATTTCCCCCCCCTGTTTTTCCCCTACCCACTCTCCCAGAATAGCAGTCCCACAAGTTACTGCTTCCTCCAATCTGCTCTCTCCCATATCTTCTCCCATACCAACTTCGACTTTTCCATTAGAGGAAGGTGAATCTCTGTGTTCCAATGCCTGCACATCTTATCTCCCAATTACAAGCAAAAGAGTATTAATAATAATATTTTTATATATTTGAAACATTTAATTTTAAGACCTCGAATTTCAGATCTATTCCCTTCTTCCCTTGTCACCCATTCCCTCTGGGAAGATAAGTAATTCAGTATATGTTGTACATGTCTAGCTATGCAAAACATTATCATAGTAGATATATTGTACAAGGCTGCTTATAATTCCCTCCCACTCATCCCACCCCCCACCTGGTCCATTCCCTACTTGATCCTGTCCCTCTTCTATAGTGGGTACTTCCAACCTCCCCTCACCCCAAGGATGCCCTCCCATCCATCATCCCTCCTCTCATCCCCCTTCCCCCTATTCTGCTGCAGGTTGAGATATCCCATTTAGTATGTATGTCATTCTCTCCCTGAACCAAATTCAATGAGAATGTGGTTTTGCCTTTTTGCCTTCCTATTCTTCCCCTCCCTTGCAGCCTCTTCCCCTTGCTTCTTCCACATGAGATAGTTTACCCTACCCTGTCTCTCCCCATCTCCTCGTGCCACTTTCCTCTCTCCCCTCATAATTTCAAACCTTGAGTATCCTCCCTTCCCAACAAATTCAACCTATGCCCTCTATCCATGTATACCTGTAAACATATATACACACATTCACATATGTATTCAAATGACCATATACCCTTCTTCCATTATATTCATACTAAGAAAGATTTCATCAGTCACCGTTATTGTTTTTCCATATAGGAATGTAAATAGTTCAATTTTTATAAGTTCGTTTTAATTTCTTTTCCCTGATTACCTTCTCAGGCATGTCTTGATTCTTGTGTTTGGATGTCAAATTTTCTATTCAATTCTGTTTTTTTCCTCAAGAATGCTTGAAAGTCCTCTATTCCACTGAATGACCACATTTTCCCCTGAAACAAAATACTCAATTTTGCTGGGTAGGTGACCCTTGGGTTCAGTCCCAGCTCATATACCCTCTGGAATATCATATTCCATGCCCTTCAATCCCTCAGTGTAGAAGCAGCCAGGTCCTGTACTAATCTGATTGTGTTTCCACAATATTGAAATTGTTTCTTCCTGGCTGCTTGTAGTATTTTCTCCTTGATCTGGGGATTCTGGAACCTGGCTATAATATTCCTGGGAGTTTTCTTTTTGGGATCTTTTTCAGGAGGTGATCGGTGGATTCTTTCAACCTCTATCTTGCCCTCTGGATCTAAAATATCAGGGCAATTTTCATTGAGAATTTCTTGAAGGGTGATTTCTAGGTTCTTTCTTTCATCATGGCTTTCAGTTAGTCCAATAATTTTTAAATTGTCTCTCCTGGATCTATTTTGCAGGTCAGTGGTTTTTCCCATGAGATATTTCACATTGCCTTCTAATCTTTCATTTGCTTAGATCTGCTTAACAGCATTTTGATTTCTCATAAAGTCATTAGCTTCCATTTGCTCCAGTCTAACTCTGAAGGAATGAATCTCCTCAGTGAACTTTTGAATTCTTTTTCCATCTGGCAAATTTGACTTTTTAAGGCATTCTTCTCCTCATTGCCCTTTTGGGCCTCCTTTGCCATTTGAGTTAGTCTATTTTTTAAAGGTGTTGTTTTCCTCAGTCAGGCTGTTGGCCCTCATTTCATACTTTTCTTGCATCCTTCTCATTTCTCTTCCCAATTTTTCCTCCACTTCTCTTATTTGATTTTTAAAGTCCTTCTTAAGGTCCTCTATGACCTGTAACCCACTCATATTTTCCTTTGGGGCTTTTGGAACAGGGTTTCTAACCTCACAGTCCTCTGACTGTTCCATGCTTCGATCTTCTTTGCCCCCAAAGTAGGAGTCTAAGGTAGCATTTTTCTGTTTAATTTGTTTCCTTTGCCTTGGCATGTTGCCACTTAATTACTTGACTTTTGGACTTGTTGCCACATTAGGACTCTGCCGACAAAGAGGGGAGCTTCCTTCCCAAATGTGTGGGGTGACAACTTCCATTTCTGGCAAGCTGGAAAGCCACCCACGACCTCCACCCCAGATCACAATCCTGATCCAGGGAGGTTAAAGCAAGAGTGAATACCCCCCCAAGCCTGATGGCTGGATCTCCCTACAGTTCTCAGGCCAGGAACTGGAGCTGCTTCTGAAAACTACAAAATGGTGTGTCTCCTCAGAGGCTTCTAGCCCCCAGGGGAGGAAGCCAACGAGTTCCTTAAATATTGGTCCCAAATTCCGTAGGGCACTAACCTCTCACTTTGTCCTAGGCATGTCTATGTTGATAATTCTGGAATCACCACAGCTGCTGGTGTTCTGGGGTCCCTCCAGCGGGCTGCTGGTCCAGCTGCTCTGGGGCTAAAACCGCTCATGAGGCCCTGGGCTCGGCTCTCTGTGGGCTGTGCACTGTGCTGCTGGCTCCCAGAGCACTGCCCGCTCCCAGAGTGCTGCACTGGTCCTTCCTGCAGGGCTGCAGGGCTCTCCTCAGTGGGAGGTTAGCTTCTCCGTGTTGTTCTGTGGGTGCTGGGGCTCCAGAAGTTGTTCAGAGTACCCTTTTACATATTTTGGAAGTGATCTGGGGGGAGAGTGTCTTGGATGTGCTATTTCTACTCTGCCATCTTGGCTCTGCCCTCACTTCACCTTTCTGAGACTCAGTTTCTTCATCTGTAAAATGACTGGGAAGTAAACTAACTGATCTCTGAAGTCCTTTTCAGTTCTAAGTATGTGAACATTATGGGAAAGCTTGAAAGGAAAAATGAATTGTAAACCATTCAGACAAAGGGGAAGTGGGTGAAGCAGTTCACCATTTTCTTAAGTGATAGGGAGGCAGAATTTTCAATTTTGGTTGTAAATAAAAATATATATGGATTTGCCTCAGGTCTTTATCACAACAGCTCATGGTACACTTTCTCATTCACTGACTGCCTCTCCGAGTCACTAATCATATCACAGTAGGGCGGGTGCTAACAAATTGGGGGTGGGAGAGATGGAAGTACAAAATAGGATGGATTTATCACATGCTATAGAGAACCATTTTCTTCATGTGAAAAGAATGACCTGACTTTCCTGAGTGAAAATGCTTGGTTTTAAAGACATATAAATTAGAAAAATATATGAAGAAAAATTAAGAAAAAAGGACCATTAACCTCAACAGCTGTATGTGTGAAATCACACAAAAATGAAACTTGCTATTCTTTTTTTCTCCTTTTGGAAGGGGAAGGCAAGGCAATTGGGGTTAAGTTCTTTGCCCAAGGTCACACAGTTAGTAAATGTGTAAAATGTCTGAGGTCAAATTTGAACTCAATTCCTCCTAACTCCAGAGTTGATGCTCTATTCACTAAGACACCTAGCTGTCCCTGAAACTTCTCTTGAAAAGAGCACTGAAATTAGAATAAAAACACATGAGTTTAAGACCTTGCTGTCACTAGGTATGTGACCTCAGAAAATGCACATTCCCTCTGCCTCATCTTACTCATAAATAATAGGATGAGTGGAATTACATGAACTCTGAGGTTCCATCCAAGCTTTAATTCTATTATTCCATTTAGCACTTTAGTCCCCTTCACTGGAGTTTCAGCCTACCTGGCACCCTATTTTTTTTTACAACACTGTTCCAATGCAATTAACTACTTTCTAAAAAGTTACATTTAATGTCATGTTTTCATGTAAATTTGGTTAAGATATATGTAACTAGGTGACACAGTGGATAGAATACCAGGCTTGGATTTAGGTAGACTCATCTTCCTGATTTTAAGTCTGGCCTCAGACACTTACTAGCTACGTGACCCTGGGCAAGTCACTTACCCCTGTTTGCTTCAGTTTCCTTATCTGTAAAATGAACTGGATAAATAAATGGCACTAGTATCTTTGCCAAGAAAATCTGAAGGGGGTTCTTGAAGAGTTGGATATAGCTAAAAAATAACTAAATAATAAACACCAAAAAAGATAGATGCCTTAACTCAATATAACATTTTTTGACAAGAACTGTGGTGTCTGAGTTATAGGGAATGTGAGATGAGAAAACGTCCTTTACCTATGTGGATCAACATCTTTCCTGCAACTTATAGTCCTAAAGAGTCTCTGGGGCACCAAGGGACATGCCCAGGATAACAGGGGCAGAAGTCTCATATGTCATCACATAATTGTTGCAGATTTTATGCCATTTTTTTTGCAAAAAGTAGGGTATGACCATTATATGAAACTTTTAAAAAAATTGTGCCTGGGGCGGCTAGGTGGCTCAGTGAATAGAGCGCCGGCCCTGGAATCAGAAGGACCTGAGTTCGGAGCCGGCCTCTGACACTTAATCCATACAAACAAAAACCTAGCCGTGTAACCTTGGGCAAGTTACTTAACCCCAATTGCTTTATTAAAAAAAAAAATTGTGCCAGTATTACTTAAAAGTTTTTTTTATTATTAAATTGTCTTTGGTGCAGAATTAAGATAACAGAATACTCTCGAATATATGTTAAAATTGAATACAGACAATATGCATGCCTGAGAATTTTAGGCTCAGAGCTCACAATGTACAAGACATAAAAGAGTATCCATATGGCACTGGTAAATACATTGCTGTTCTGTTTACCTTTTAATTGGCATGATGAACAGAATTATACTATTAGATGATTATGCAATAAAATATTACAAACCAGATTTTGGAAAAAAAATCAAGGTGTAATGATTATGCAGGGAAATATGGTAGAACCTGAACCCCAGTAATCCTGATTCTGAGGTTAGTTGGGCATCTGCTGAGCCATATTGCCTTTTATTATAATTATAAACAACATAATAATTAGATGGTTCCCTGGTGCTCGTAAAACCATAGATTTAGAATGGGAAGGAACCTTAGTGGCCATTGAGTTTAAAGCCTTAGAGACCATTGAATTTAAACCTCTCATTACAGAGAGGGAAACTGGGACATTGAAAGGTTAAGTGACTTGCCCAGGGTCACACAGTTAGGAGATGTCTGAAATAGGATTCAAACTCTGGTTTCCCTTTGCTCTGTCAGCTAAGGCACCTTGTTCCCTATGTCAACCATAGCTGTGAATATAAGCAAAAGGTGGGGTGGCGGGGATGAGCAACAGAAAAATCAGTTTCTATATTGCTGGGATTCCTCATGATCATAATGAAAAGCAAAATCAATGAATGTGGGCTGTGGCTACAGGGACTGTCAAAGAGATAAAATATAGATAATGGAGCCAACCAGATGTTTCAGTTCAGTAAACTCTGATTTTTCTATGAACATGTAACAGACTTGTTTCAACAGAAAATCCAAAATGCCTACAATTTTACTGAATGTTGCTCTATCAGGCTATTATTTTATACCAAAGGAAATATCCACATTATGGGATATGCATCTTGCTCCCAAAGAAATAGCCTTTTCAATTGCATGAATCATGGGACTCCAACCCTCAAACACTGAGAACTTCAGAGTAAAATTTTGTACCACTTTAATAGACCCCAAAGACCCTGCAAGGTTCAATCAAAAACAAGACACTCAAAAAATAAATTAAACGTTTGAGTCTATGCCTCTAATTTACATTTTAGCTGATAATCAAATACTTCCCCAGGATATTTACTTACTGGATAAGTCACTTGTTCTCTTTCAGCCTCAGTTTCCTCATCTTTATAATGAGGATAATAGCATCCATTTTATAGGTTTGGTGAGAGGATCAAATGAGAGAACATATATAAATTGCCTTGCAAAACCTAAAACGCTACATATATACTATTATATTGTTGTTTTAATTCCCATGACTCTCATTCATTTTCAAGAACTTTAATAACCTGGCTTAAGCCAGCACTTCTATTTAATTTTCCTAAAGCTCCAACCCAACCTGGATTCTTCAGCACATTCATGAATCAGTTCAGTTTTTCATTTCATTGTCCCTGTTTATAAAGGTTATAGTTGTTCTTCAGTCATTTTTCATCTGTGTCCAGAATTTTGTGACCCCACTTGGGGTTTTCTCAGCAAAGATACTAGAATGATTTGACATTTCCTTCTCCAGCTCATTTCACAGAGAAGAAAACTGAGGTAAACAGGTTTCAGTAAATTGCCCAGGGTCACGCAGCTAATAAATGTATGAGCCCAGATTTAAATTCAGGTCTTCATGACTCCAAGCCTGGTGTACCATCTCCCTGCCTCACCTGGCACATAGTAGGCACTTAATAAATGTTCATTGAGTGACTGAAAATTTAAGAAAAGGAACATGCTGCTTCAACTGACGCAATGCATTTGAAGAAGCTGGAGATAGTATAGTCATGTCTGAGTGTAGAGGCTACTTTTGGTGCAGTGTATAAATTACTAGGCCTGGAGTCAGGAAGATGTGAGCTGGAATGGAGACTTGAGTATTTACTAGTTTGATCCTGGACAAGTCATTTAACCTCTGTTTGTCCCAGTGCCTAACATAAAGAAGGCACTATATAAATGCTTATTTCCCTTCCTTTTCCCCACGAATCCTAGAGAGATTCAATAAATATTTTTGGACAGATTGGGCAAAATCTTTGAAATGAGTTATGATTCCTCAGAGAGTAAATATATTTTTGTAGTGTTGACCTCCAAAATTCTGAATATAGGAAAATAAATTAAGGACTAATAAGATAGAACTTCTACATAGGCTGGCAAACACAGCAAACTTTCTTACCATCGTACAACACCAACCTCATAAGGTTGTGAGGAAACCACTTTGTAACCCCTTAAAGCACTATTGAATTGGTGCTTTTATGAATGTTAGATACTACTTCTGAATGTATGCACTATGCATTAATAGGTAATTTAAAGAGAGCAGGAAGCTCATGTTTGGATGATAAAAAGAAAGCATAAGTATCTGAACTGGTTTACATAGTATACAGCTTTTCAAAGATTTATAGCTTCATCTATTGAAAACATACTCTACAATTTTAAGTCCAATCTTGTCACAGAAAAAGAGATGAGGAAGCACCTCTCTCCTTTTGGTAGGGTAGTAGTATGGTAATGTGGAATATTGCTTAAGTCAGCAGATATGGTCAAGAATTTAGTAGTTTTTGCTTAACTCTTTTTTCTTCCTCAGAAGGGCAGTGGCAGTGAATTATTTGGAAATAGCTGTGATTTAAAAACAAAAGGAAGAAATAAAACTTATTTTTAAAAAAGTAAAAAAAAAATCACTCTGTCTACCAACATATTTTTTATCTGTACCAAGTCAAGAAAAAAATACAAAGTGCATTGGATATTACTCCAGCAAATTGTCTAACGTATGAAAATATGTCAGTGGGGCTCCCTATATCTCCTAAAATCATCTACAATTCCAAGTAAGTCAGTATATTACCTATCTCTTTAGAAAGAATTAATGTGAGGCAATGGATAAACAACCAGTTTCGGGGCTAGGAAGATGAGGTTCAAGACATTTCTGTGATACATTCCAGCTGTGTTACCCTAGGGAAGTCACTTAATGTCTCAGTGCTCAAGGAAGTCCTTTAAGATCTTAAGTTGCAGAGAAGTTGCTGACATGCATTGGTGGAAGTATTTTCCCCATCTAGGAGTCCCCTACAGGTCTGGTCCTAGGAATTTAAATAAATGAATTCCTATAGAAATCTTCTCTCATAATGCCCAAACCTCAGACAAATCCTTAAAGTATTAAATTTTCAAAGAAGCCATTTAAATGAATCCCCACACATCATGGAGCCAGGATGCTCTTTTGTAGTACCTGAAAGATAGTTTTAGAAAGTGAGACCTTTGATGAATGAGGTCTCAATTGGTAGCTGCTGGTTTCTGGAAAATGTTTTGCACATTTAAATTGAACCTTGCCAAAGAGAGAAAGCCACCCACTGGGCCCTTTAAAGGATAAATTCTAGGTCTTGATATAGATGCTTCCTTTGACCAGGTAACTTTTCTTAAGCTCTTGGAACTGGGCATTTGTAGTTCACAAAGTACCATTTAAACAAGCTTCCATTTCTGAAGTTCTGGCCATTTATCCCTATGAAGTTATGAAATTTGAAGTAAAGAGTCCCCATTTCATGGGGCATGAGAGGGAGAGGATGGGATTTTGACACAACCTACATATGACCTCCAAATAGACATTTATACAGTTAGAGAAATTCTAGAATGATTATTATTGGAAGTTAAGAAGAGCCAAAGACAGTATTATGAATATATATCCTTCCTGATATTTGTGAGAAAATGATCCATTCAAGGTAATAGATTTCAACAAACTTGAAGTATCTGGTGTATGATCTCAGACAAAAAAAACGTAAGCTCATAAATCCTCATTGAGATAACCAATAGCAAGCTGCCAGGAAGAGGAAACCACCACTTAGATAGACTCTGACCCTTCATTCCCTCATCTGAGTAAGAGAATGAATCCTCTTTTTCTTTTTTTTCAGTACAGCTACCTGCCTTTCCTGCTCCCTCACAAGATAATTAAACTGATCTTAGTTTACATATTAATCCTGGGTAGATTTCTCCTTTTTCATCTATTTCCCACAATATAATTTGTGAGTATTACTTTACATGCTGTATTAAAAATCACTTAAGGACATTTAATATTGTGGATGAGAGAGAGAAGAAGAAAGGAGGATATGCATAGGGGACAATGGGTGATAGAGTTAGAGGGATAAAGAGGAGAGGGAAATAAAAGAAGAAGAGATTATGGGGAGGAAGAAAGAAAGGGATGAGGAGAAAGAGAGAGAGAAGAAGAGGAAGAGAAATGAAAAGAAGCTCTCAAAACCCCAAACCTCTATATTCCCTACTGACATAGCTGGAGGTAAATCCATAGACTAGCAGTTATCATCAGGCAAGATAGGACAGTACTAGTCAGAGATCAAAAGTCTAATTTTACTATCTCTTCAGAGAAAAGTTAAATGAATATAAAAAAATGTAAAGGTGAGCTTTGGGCAGGGGATGGCATAGACTTCGAATATTTTTTTTTTATCAGTGTGGGAAGTCTTTACAACCAAAGCAATTTAGAAACTAACCTATATGTTATAGTTTTAGAGTTCCTTGGGGGCATTATAAAATGTTCATAGCAACATGTATCTCCAGTGAGAGTAAACCTTAAAGTCTAGGCCAATCTACTCATTTTACAAAGCTAGAATCTGAGGCCCAGCAATGTTGAATTACTTATCAGAGACCACACTGGCAGTAAGCATTAGAGGTGAGATTTGAACCTCAGTTTTCCCTCTTACTCCAGAGGTAGGGCGGAGTCCCTGTAGCATACTGTGACTTGTCCACAACCACAGAGTTATGTCAGAGATTAGGACTTGAATATGGGACCTCTTGACCTACAAGGCCAACCCTCTATTCACTAAGTCACACTACCTCTCAAAGTTGTTTCATATTTCATAGAGTTGATCAATTGTCTCCATCTTCTAAGACTTGGGGGCAAAAAAATAAAAAATAATGCTACGAAGACACTATAAAGCTCTAATTGGTACCTTTGTAGAAGTGATTAGGAATCAGGTGTCTTGGGTGCAAATCCCATCTCTGACAGTTATTTCTAAAGAGTTAAAGACAGGAGCTAACTCTGCAATTCCTGACAGCCATAAAAAAGGATCTGTTCAACATGATGTATTTCAACAAACCTGGTATATGACTTAAGATAAAACCTGAGGCACACAAATCCTCATTGAGACACTATAGGGTAATACCTCTTTCAATGAAGGTCAATCTCTTCTCTGAAATAGCTACTCTGAAGAAGTTATTTGGAGTGCTAAGAGACTGAACAACTTGCCCAGGGTCACACAACCAGCATGTGTCTGGTCTTCCTGACTCTAAAGTCAAATCTCTATCTATACTGTCTGGGACTAGGGGCAGGTTGTGGGCACATCACTTCTCTTTGCCTTACTTTCCTCATCTGTAAAATGGGAATGAAAGCACTTGTAATCCTATGAGCTGACATTAGCAAGACCAATATGAAAAAAAATGCTTTGTGAACTTTAATGGGTGATATAATAAGGAGCTATCTAGCATTCTTTCAATGTAACTTACTGAGCCAATAACCAGGTATGAGAAGCGGTTTCTTTCTTTGTTCTCCATAAAAGAGAGACAGGAGGACAGACAGAGAAAGAGAGACAGAGATAGACAAAGAGACAGAGACAGAGAGACACAGAGAGAGAAATATAGGCATAAAGATGGGGGGGGGGGAAGAGAGAGAGAGAGAGAGAGAGAGAGAGAGAGAGAGAGAGAGAGAGAGAGAGAGAACAAGAGCCAGTGAAAGATAAACAGATGACAGAGACAGAGGACAGAGGGAAAAAAAGACAGGACAGATAGGCAGAGACAGCAACAGATACAGAGAGATCTGTGCCATGCCGTGATCCAAGTGCTGATACACTGCATCTAACTTTAACTGCTTTCCTTATGACCCAATACACATTTTGATTTTGTAGCATATGATGTGCTTTTTAAACTATATGGAGGGAATTGTTGTATATTAAGGATAGAAGTGGTTCCCCAAAATAAATTTCAATATAAAGCAAATAGGAAAAAAATCGGAGTTCATGAATTTATATTTGTATTTTCATGAAGTTCAGGGAAATTTGGGCAATTAATATGAATCTCCTTATAAGGTGATATATACATGAAAGACTGCTTTGAATGGGAGAGAGAGCCAGTCTCTGAGTCAGAAAAACACATATAGGTTCAAATTCTCTCTCTGCCTGTGTGACCTTGTGCAGAGCATTTAACTTCTCCATGCCCCAGGTAACTCCCTAAGATTATAAATTGTGCACAAGTGGTTGATTTGAATAAGTGGAAACAATTTTCCCGGATTTCTCTGTGACAATACAATCATAACGCTAAATGATGGACAAGTCTCCTCCCCTCACAAAAAAGGTCTTACAATTAAAGACAGATCCTTTTTCCACTTAACAAGTAGGAATAATGCTCCACCCTCAGACATTTTTATTTGCTCATCATCACAAAAGTCAATAGTAAAGCCAGAGAGATCCCTGAATCCCATTGCTAGTGATGCTCTATTTACTGCCTCTCTGACTTTGGGTTGAAAAAGAATTTATACAAGCAAATATGAAACCAATGGTAGGTCAATGAAATTGTGTGTGTGTGTGTGTGTGTCTTAGCTGTCTCATCACACATGTCTTCCTGCTCCTTCTGCAGGCACAATCTCCTAATCTCTCAATATCACCCAGACAACTCTCTAAGATTATAAATTGCAGAAAAGGTGCTGACTTGCATTGGGAAAGAAACGTATTTCCTCAACCTGACAATTCTCTATGCCAATGAAATCACAGGGCCAATCCCCTTTCCTAATAATCACAAGATCTTTCATGATGAAATTCTGCAAAATTGCATTTTCTTTGAGTCTCAGCCAACTAGCTAGCAGTTACATGGAAGTGTATAATTCATAAAATACTTTACAAATATTTCCTTCTTTTATCTTCACAACAGCCCTGGGAGGTAGGTGCTAGTATTAGTCTCATTTTATATATGGGAAAACTGAGGCAGACAGAAGTTAAATGACTTGCCCAGGGTCATATAGCTAGTAAGAATCTGAAGCTATATTTGAACCTGGGTTTTCCTGACACCAGGTCCAGAACTCAACACTATGCCACCTACTGTATTGAAAACAAACCTGTGATACAGTTGCTACTGGTATTATTAATCCCATATAAGAGAAGAGGTAAATAAGACTTAGAGATATTAAACGACCTGCCATGACACTAAATGAGCACTCTACCACAAGGCCATAGTCATATACACATTGACCTAATAAACTCTAGGTCAGATAATAAGGAGAGGGTATATGCAACAGTGTGTCCAGGAGAATATTGGAGAAACACCTTGGTGTAGTGGAAAGAATCCTGTAATTCACAAGGCTTGTGTCCTTGTCCTGACCCTGACACTTAACTAGCCATACAACTTTCAGCAAGTCCACATCTTAGTTTCCTCATCTGTAAAATGGGCATAATAATAGCAACATCCTCACAGGAATCTTGTCAAATGAGGGTCAAATGAGAGAATGTTAGCAAAGCACTCTGCCAACCTTAAAGTGCTATAGAAATGCCAGTTATTAAAATTAGACTTTCCCTATCCTTTCTAATCCTTCCTTATACTGTTGCATATGATCAGTATCTGGGGAAAATACAAGTGTAAATTTGAATAACTGGATTTTACCATGGTAGGTACCTGATGGTATGGGAGCTCCATCCACCAAAGCCAACTGTGTCAAATTTACTTAGCCCTAGGACTAAGTATATAAGTCCTAGGAGGAAAGCTGACATACACAGAGGTCAAATAACTTGTATGGTGTCATAGCTGGTCAGTATCAGGGGGAGGATTGAACACAGGTTCACTATTGCTAGCCCATCATTCTGTGTCCACTATACCACATTATTTCTATATAAACAAGTTAAGTCATTTCAGTCATGTTCAACTCTTCATGATCCCATTTTGAGTTTTCTTGGCAAAGATACCGGAGTAGCTTCCCATTTCCTTCTCCAGTTTATTTTACAGATGAGGAACTAAAACAAATAGGGCTAAGTGACTTGGCCAGGGTCACACAGTTAGTAAGTAACTGAGACCAGATTTGAACTCAGGAAGATGAGTCTTCCTGCCTGCCACCCTATTTTTTTTTCTTTTTGTAGGGCAACTGGGGGTAAGTAACTTGCCCAAGGTCACACAGCTAGGTTTTTGTTTGTGTGTGCGTTAAGTGTCGGAGGCCGGATCCGAACTCAGGTCCTTCTGACTCCAGGGCCGACGCTCTACTCACTGCACCACCTAGCCGCCCCCTCTGCCACCCTATTCAATGCCCTTTAATAATATGTGTATACATACATACGTACATATATATATGTGTATATGTATATACATATATGTATACATATGTGTGCATGCACATGCACTTGTATATAAGTATGTATATATGTTTAAATTAGGGCTCAGAATATGACAATGACATTTCCTATAACACTTATACACACAGTGACCTTCCTCTATGATCATTTCTTTCTCCCAATTACTAATTCAGATCTCTCACATTTATTTTAATATGGTAACCCATCAGTCCTTGTCTTCCTTCAAGACCTTTCAAATGTTAGCTCCTCAAAAAGACCTTCCCAGATTTCTTTCTGCTGTTAATATCTTCCCTTCAAACACTATGTATTACTTATCTGTGGCTATGTTATTCCTCCCCAAATAGAATGTAGGATTTGGAGGGGCAGGGACCATTTTATTCTCTATCTTTATGTTCTAAAGACCTAGTTCAGTGCCTGGCACACAGATGTTAAATTGAATTCATGCCATGCTGCTGCCCCTGGTGGGAGAGAAATGGAAGGAGGAGGCTGATGAAAATGAAATGCCAGGATTTCTCCTAAGTTTTATGAGGGAGCTCCATGGCCTTTCCTTATTCTACCAGAAGTTACCTAGTAAAGACTGTGCTTACTGCTGGGAAGAGAGGGGGAAGGCTAGGAGTTTGGCAGTCTTTGCAAACTGGCATCAGGGGTTGTTGCGGTTAGGAAGTAAGATAAAAGCATATAAAACCCCATTCTGATTCCCAGAACCTTCCCTAAAGGATCATTTCCTTAATAACCTTCTACAAAACTGATGGAGTTTTCCTTAAAAAAAAAAGACAACACTTAGTGAATGAAAGGATTTATACAATAATAACCACATTAATAACATAGCAATTGTATTCATAGTTTACATTTGATAAAATGCTTTACAATGTACCAAGCAGACTATGTGTATTTTCTCATTTGTGCAGATAATATTACCCCCACATTCCAGGTGAACAAACTGAGTCTTGGTGATGAACCCAACCTCACATAGCTAAAAGGTGGCCATGCTGGGACTGACTAAAACTCAGGCCTACTTACTCCAGATGCAGAGTACTTCCCAGTATGCTACAATAATTCTACTTCACTCCTTACCAACTCCTTATTACAGAGCTCCACTTTCCTTTCATCCACCAAATACTATATACCTGTGGCCAATTACTGCAGGATTTTCTTAAAGTCCTATTCTTGTCTTTCCCTACTCAACAGAGAGATCTCTACTTTATCTCTGGCATAGGTGTCTTTTATCTTAGAATAATCAAAGACCAAAAACACATCCCAGAGTTCCTAAGTGGGGGGTGAGGGGCAGGCTTGTGTGAGGTCCTCAATAGCTCTGATGTGGTTCTAAACTCGCTCTAATCCTTTTGAGATATACTTATTCTTCACCTCCTACAAATTACAGAGCCTCTCTCTATTTTTAAAAGATTCAAATCTTAGATCTAATGAGATCTGACTTGATTTAAGCCCTGGGTAATGCAGTTTCCAACACACATGCTGTTTAGGCTGAGGCACCCAAAGGAATATTGAAAAGTTTGGTTGGAGAAAAATCCAAGTTATAAAAAGCGCATTTTAAAAGATAATTAACTTTATGTTTTACAGCATTTGGCAGGAGCCATATAATTCTATGCAATATAGACATACATATTAAAATTAATTCATGTTACTTATGAAATTAACTCTCATGATGATAAAGTATTTTTCTATTGCTCTAGTAAATTTGATCCAGAATCGCCAACTGAAAGTTGCCAGGTTTTTTAAATCATTGTTGTTGTTTTATTTTTAGATGGAGATAAAAGTATCACCGCAAAGAATTATTCTGAATATCAACTTATAATGTTCATGAACTCCTAAAATGATTATTCATTAAATAATTTTGAAAATTGCTTTGTATTCTCAGCACTCAGCTCCGTGCCTGGCATATAGTAAGTATTTAACAAATGCTGGTTGATTGATTGATTTTCTTCTATTCAAAGTTTCAGTTTTCTCTCTGAGTATTACTATTTTCAGATAGATTTGGGGCAGAGGTTGCATAATCTATTTAGGCAAGGATGATGGCTCTATGTGGCTTACAAAACTTTTGCTGAAGGGATTTGCTGGAAACAGGTCTGGCCTCCCACCAGCACGTGAACTATGAAGCCATCTCTTAGGAAAGTGAGTTTTTGCTTATAGGATGGTTGATGGTTTACCAAATCATATCGCAGAAAAGTCCACTAACTTAATCAATAGGGTAAAGCCCCAGAGGAAATCTATATCTACATCTATATCTATATCTAAAACCTACCAATCAACTTTCAACACAAAGTTCCTAGGGGTCATTCAGAGGCCCGGGAGGAGCCCATGTTTCTAAAGTGGAGCTCTGAAGACCTTCATTGCCCACTGAGAAACAGTTAAATATATTGTCCTACTATTAGCCAACAAGAGGAAATACTATCAAAGCCATGATTCGGGCTTTGGAAAGACTTGCCAATCTTTTATTGCAAAATAGTACTGACACCTGATCACAGCTGAGCTTATGGATAAAGTTAATACAGAGGGCATGCCTCCGAGTCTGCTGTCACACAACCACATCCCATACTCATATCTTTGCAATCTTTTTTCAGATCCTTGCAATGCAAGTATGACATTCCCAAGCAAGCAGGAAGCAGTCAAAGGAGGAGCTGTAAAGGGGTGATTTAGATGTGACCATCTGGACCACGCTCTTAATTCTCCTTTACCCATACAGGCTTCTGTAGATTTCATTATTTCCTTTCTCAGTCAGATACTAGGTCCTGGCTTCTCCCTTGCAAAAGCCCCTATGTTTTAACATCTCTGAATGCTTTCAACAGCTGGTGAAGTGCCCTGATGGCCATTACTAACACTGGACCTTCCCTTTTTTGATATCCATACAGACAAAAAGAAAATTTATTTATTTATTTATTTATTTATTTTGGCCACTCGTTGCTGGGGTACTTGATCCAACCTGATGTCTATAATCAACACCAAGAATAACAGAGCAACAGGCCTGCATATCCCAACCGATAGAAAAGGGAAGGATGACAGGGACTGTAATTGTCAAGGACGGACAGACCCATAGTCAGACAGACAACAAAAATCACCATCAGACACCATGAACTATTTCGAAGCTCAGAAGGAGGGAAACCTGCAGCAAGGGAAGTTATATTCCCATATTTCCACCAGGGATAAGCAGCACCTCCCCAAGTCAGGAGGTTTAGTGTTTATTTTAGATGAGAAGTGTTTATTTGGTTGAGAAATTAAGAAACCTATTACAGGGGGACCAGGCTAGCTCTGGGCTTTCAAGTTAACTTCCCCTTTTTGCTCATCCTTCAGTTCTTTCAGTAATGATTCTTACAGGAATCATTTGATTTCCTCTATGACCCAGCAAACCTCCCCTCACAGGGTAGACTGAGTGGCAGTCACACTGATCAGGCCCCAGTCAATCAGCATGTTTCCTCCTCTTCCCCCAACCCCCCCCCCCCGCCTTTTTTATAAAGCATTGCTGCACTAAGGTTGAGAGGAAGAATCCAAGTGTGGTATTAATTCCTTCCAGGAGGCAAGGGGAGGAAACAGGCATCGTTCATGCAAAACAGGTCTGAGGACACTCAGAGTCCTATCCTTTCCCCCTCCCTTCCCCCTCTACAATCAGTTATAAACCCAAAGAAAAGATGACAGTGCAACAAGTCTCTCTTCTCTTTAGCCCAGTGGACTGCCCCTAGACCCCTTTATGTCCCCTCTTCTAGGAAGAATGAAAGGTTATCAGGGTCTCTAAACTCTCCTGACCCTAGACTTTGAAACTTTACTAAAATAGGGAAAATCTCTAAGAGGGGAGGTGTGCTTGAATATTCAACCCTCCAGAGTCACTCTCTAAGTAACACTAGTAGGCAATGAAAGCCCAGGGTCTATGCCAGCCCCTTAGAAAAGGTTTTCTCAAAAGCTGAGGAAAGCAATCCTGCCTGACAGTGTCACACACCTTGTGTACCAGCAAACAGCCCCATTCTCTACACACACCTGTGTAAAGGGGACACCAGACAGAGGTACCTTCAAGGCTGAGTGGAGCATGTTAGAACACGGAAAGATTTTGCAAGTAGTCAATCACCCACTGTACCATTTCCATCAGTAACTGAGCAGGCCCCAAAGGTCTCTAGGAAAACAGTAGACAGGAGCTTCTGTTTTGCATAGGCCAGAGTCCCAATCAGCTCTCCCCATTATTGGAAACTTTAAATTATCAATGGCCCTATTTATGAGCAGAAAATATATGGGCACATAGTTATTGGGCATGAGGGTTGTAAATAAAAGGTTAAATTGATGCTGGGGGGTCAAGTTACCAAAGATGGCATCTGACCCCCCCAAAAAAACAGCTTTACTCTGTGGAATGAATTGAGTAAAAATAAGGATAACAATATATTTTCTGTTATATAAATACTGACCCTCCTGTATAATCACTCCCAATATATTAAGTAGCTGGAAGGAGAGGGTTGGTTGATCTCAGAATCTCTTTACTGCACCCCTTTGCTTCTTTTTCTCACCCTGGGCCCCCCTAAAGAGCCCCATTTCAGGATTCAGGATTCTTTCCTCATGGATGGGCTCAGGGTCTCCAACCTTCCCCCCCCCCCAATACATTCCATGAGCCAGGAAATCTTTCCAATCACCTATCTTCCTGGGCACCCTGATCTCAGGGTAGTATTCTCTTGCTTTTCCTGTCTCCCGACACTAGTGCACCCTCTTCTTCCTCCCATTTCACTAGCCCCTCCCCGGCTTGACTCCATCCCCTCTGCCTCCCTGGTGCCTGCTCCCTGCACCCTGGCATCACCCCCCACATACACACACCCCTAGGGTGGCACACATTAGCAGTGAGGGGATGAATGAGTGCTGAATGAATGGAGAAATGAATGAGTGACTGGGGCTGCTTACTTGAGCATGGCCTCTTCTTTCTCTTCTTCCTCCTTCTGCCGGTCCATCACTGCCATGATAATGTTCCTCTCCTCTTCGGTCAGGTGGCTCAGGTCGGGCAGCTCTTGCATAGGGGGAGGCACTGTGGGTGGGCGAGGGCCTCGGGGACCCAAAGCAGAAGAAGAAGACATCTTTTTTTCCTGCCCTCCCCCTCCTCTTCCTTGCTACCTCTCACCTTTCCAATTCCCAACGAGCTGCTGCTCTCCTGGCTCCCCCTTTCACAGTGTGGTCCTCTCAGCAGTGGCGGCGGCGGCGGCGGCGGCAGCAGCAACAGAGCCCGAGATAGGGAAGACCCAGTCTTTCATGGTTGTTTGCATCCACCCCGGTCCCGGATGCTCCCTTTGTTTTTGTAGCTTTAGGAGGATTTGGGGCAGCACTGCTGCCTCTCGCAGCCCATCCTCTGATGATAGGGGAGGGGGAGACTGTGCAGCGGTGGCAGTAGCAGCGACGGCAGCCAGGGAGCCCAGGGCTCACTGGGATGCTTCACCAGAGCTAGCTGTGTGCTGAAGGCAGTAGGAAGAGGGCGGGGGCTGGGGCTGGGGCCGGGCAGGGGCCAAGGCTGGAGCGGCGGCGGCTGCTGCTGCTGCTGTTGATGCTGCTCTTGCTGCTGCTGCTGCCGCCGCCGCTGCCACCGCCTCTGCTGCTGCTGCTGCAAGGCTCCGCTCGGCTGCCTCTAGTTTGAGGATGGAGGGAGGAAGAGGGAGAGTTTGGGTGTCAGTTAGGCGGAGTCTTCGATGCTTCGCTCCTAGATGCTGCTGCCGCCGCCGCTGCTCTCACAGACATCACCACCAGCCACTCAGTCCTGGGGAACCGCACCGCCCACACTCATTCTCCCCTCCCACTGCCCAGGTCCCCGCCACCACGAGTGCTCCAGCCCACTCTCACCAGCTTCTCTAGCATGCATACTACAGCCCTCTGTCCCCGGGTACCCCCTTGTATATGAGTCATCCTCCCTCTCCAGGTCCCTAGCCAGTGTCATCCTCAGCTTTATTTTTCCATCACTTGCATTAATCATCATCATCATCATCATCATCATCATCATCATCATCATCATCATCATCATCATCAGGAATTCGTATTTCTTGAGTACCCACAATATTCTATGTGCCAAACTGCGGAATGGTCTATAGAATGAATGGCACCCCCTTCTCTCTCTCTCTCTCTCTCTCTCTCTCTCTCTCTCTCTCTCTCTCTCTCTCTCTCTCTCCCTCTACTTCTTCTATGGCTTTCTCATCCACTGGACAAATTCAAAGCAAAGGGATAATTGAAGCAATTATCTGGATAAATCTCAGGACCCCAAGAGAAAAGCACCACAAAGTTGCTTGAATTTTCTAAATACCTTTCATTGTGCAGCTCAGATTCTTCTTCTCTCATTTACTTGGGGGTACTTTGGGCTGCTTTTTTTCTTTGCCCCAACATATCACACTCAATTATAACTTAAATAGCCTTCTTTTTAGGTCCTTCCCCATAACATGGTAAATTTTTAAAATATTTTTTTTGCTATATGAATGTTTCCTTCTCTGATACCAAATGTCATTTTGCACTCACATCTTGTATCCTCATACTCTTTTTCCTCAAGCAACAATTGATCCAGAATAGAAATACTGGACCTGACACTGTATTTTAATGTTTATCAAATGATAGGGCATAGTCTGTTGGTCACACACAATACTCCATCTCCACTTTCCTTGGTTCTGGACTAACCCCCACCACCAAACCCCACGCCTGACATGTCCTTACTCATTCTGCTTATAAGAAGCTTTCTTTTCAATAAACTATTTTATTTTTCTTCCAAATACACATTAAATTTTTAACGTTCTTCTTTTAAAAAAAATGAGTTCCAAAATTTTTTCCTCTTTCCCTGACCTCCCCTCTCATTGATAAGGCAAACAATTTGATACAGTTTATACATGTGCATCCAATCAAAACAGATTTCTATATTAATCATGTTGTGGGAAAAAAGACCAAATGAAAGAAAAAGAAAAAAAAAGTCTGCATTCAAATTCCATTATTCCCATGCCCCTTCCTCCCCGCCCCCCAATGGGGAAGAAGATAGCATTTTTCATCATGAAATTTCATAAGCATTTCATCAGAATTGTCTTAGATTGTTGTGTTTCTGAGAATCACTAAGGCATTCACAGATGGTCATCTTAGAATATTGCTGTTACTTTGTACAATGTTCTCCTGGTTCTGTTCACTTCCCTTTGTTTGCATCTGCTCCTGTAATTCTTTCCAGGTTAGTTTTTATTTTCTGAAAGTGTCCTGCTCTTCATTTCTTATAGCACAATAGCATTCCATCAAAATCATATACCACAACTTGTTCATTCATTCCCCAGTTGATAGACATCCTTCAATGTCCAATTCTTTGCCAGCAGAAAACAAAAACAAAAATAAACAAACAAAAAAACCTGCTGTCCATATTTTTGTACATATAGGTCCTTTGACTTTTCTTTTTTCTTTTCTTAATCTCTTTGGCATATAGACTTAGCAGTGTCATTGCTGGGTCAAAGGGTATGCACAGTTTTAGAGCCCTTTGAGATCAGTTCAGTTACACCAATAGTGTACTAGTATCCCAGTTTTTGCACATCCCCTCCAACATTTGTTATTTTCCTGTTTTGTCACATTTGCCAATCTGATAGGTGTGAGGCCATACCTCAGAAACCCCTTTTTTCCTTTAAACACAATGCTCTATTTTTCCTCATTTCTGAACCCTCTCCTACTGCTAATATTCTTCCTCTCTAATGACCTTGCATTTAATTACATGGAATTTATGTATTCTGTATATATTTACATTTGTGCATCCTATCTCTACCAATAGTATACAAACACCTTGAGAAAAAGGAGTATTTCATTCTTTGTATTTGTGTACCCAACACCTGATACAATGTCTAACATATAATAAATAGCTGTTTAATTGATTGAATAGAGAGCAAGCCTTGGAGTTAGGAAGACCTGAGTTCAAATATTGCTTCTAATCCATGCTGACTGTGAGACTACAGGTCAATCACTTAACTTCTCAGTGCCCCAGTTCTAAGTTGTAGATAAATGACCAAGTGGCATTCTTAGAGGGAGTTTCCCTACTGGGAGGTCTTCATATTAATGAAGTACAAGATTCAGACCTCCCTCACTAAGAAAGAAAGGAGGGAGGAAGAAAAAGAAAGAAAGAAAGAAAGAAAGAAAGAAAGAAAGAAAGAAAGAAAGAAAGAAAGAAAGAAAGAAAGAAAGGAAGGAAGGAAGGAAGGAAGGAAGGAAGGAAGGAAGGAAGGAAGGAAGGAAGGAAGGAAGGAAGGAGGAAAGGAAGAAAGAAGGAAAGAAAGAAAAGAACAAACACATAAATGAACGTAAGTAAATTGTGTGTCTGATGTATATATCGTTTTGCCTCATGCAATGAAGTTAGGTTGCACTGGGAGAAGATGCTCTTCTCAAAGAAACACAGAGAAACATTTTAAATGATGATACCTGGATATATTTGAATAACATATTTGTAACATAACTCGCAAAATGAGGCATCTCAAATTGGACCCCAAAACCAAGGGATATTTTCCTTACAGAAAGTTTCTTGAGTTAGTGGTAAAATCCAGAAAGAACAGGCAATACTGACCAGATGATGCTATAAATGTCTCTGTGTGTGTGTGTGTGTGTGTGTGTGTGTGTGTGTGTGTGTGTGTGTGTGATTGGAAGGGTGGTACAGATTTAAAATGTCATGGAATCTTAAAATTGGACAGATTTTAAAGTGCATCTATTCCAGTCTCCCATATAATTCCAGAACCATCCTTATCTCTGATAAATGATTCTGCAGCTATTTGAATACCTCTAACAATAAACAAGGAGCTCACTAACTCAAGAAAGAGACCATTCTATAGTGAGCCAGTTCTAGTTGCTTTTTCAAAAAAGCATCATTTAAAATAATGTACTAAAATCTGTTTATCTATCATTCCAATTGACTGGCCCTGGTTTTGCCCTTTATTCTGAGGGAACACAGATTAAATCTAATCTGTTTTATGTATGACAGCCCTTAAACATCTGAAAACCATAAGGTCATTCCTTATTTACTGACTCTAAGACATCGAGCATTCTTTTACCTGGTTAGGCCTCATTTTCTTAATCTGCAAAAAGAGGAAGGTTAGGCTAGATAAACTTTGCAATCTCTTTCAGTTGTTCTTTTTTAAATAATATTTTATTTTTCCCCAATTATTTCTTTTTTCCCAATTATTTCTTAAAACAATTTTTCAGTTCTAAATCCTGTGACACAATGAAATTATGTTTATGTGTGGGATGTACATTAGCTTCTGTGTAAGGGAAAAAAATGACTGACACATGGTTCCTTCCACAAAATCATAGAAAGATAACATTTTATAGCTAGGAAGAATGCTCAGGATCATCTTTGTGCCACAGTAGAAATATTACAAAAAGATTTTCTCTAGGTTAAATACCACCAGTAACTTCAACCAATCTTTATTTTGCCATGATTCCTTGCTGCCTCATCACCCTTATTTTCCCCCTCTCTACTCATTGAGTCCAGTTTGTCAATGCCATGCCACCTCCCACTTCTAAATTGTATTCTGTAGAAGAAAACACAGGTCCATGGGTGTATTATGCCCAATAAGAAAGACATTGGGCTTATTATTCCCAGGAACTACTCATGCATTTTAAGTTGCTGTTTGTTGTTTTTTAAACATTGATGTCCCACCAATAATAAGCTTGTGAGCATTAGGCTCCCAGAGAGTTTTCATATCAATTGTTGATCAACCAACAAGAACATTCTGTTTTTGAACAGATGATGTTTAAAACCTAGAAGGCTTTGTAAATTTCTCTGTTAAATTTCCTCTGTTAATTTTAGCCCATGTCTCTACCTGTTGAGATAATTTTGAATCCTGATTTTATTATTCGGCATACAATGTCACTCCTAGATATATGATATCGAGGCAACTCTCAATTATCATTCCTCAGAGAGGAGAAAAGAAACAAATGATATATCCATTTATTTATTTATTCAACCAATATTTATGGACTACTAGAGGGTTACATTTTTAAAAGAGAAGACCTGGGCTTTAATGCTGATGTGGGCTTCAAATTAATGATGTTTACTGACTCAGATCTTTGGCAAGTTATTTAACTTGTCTGTTCCTCAGTTTCCTCATCTGAAAAATGAGGGAGGTTGGACAAGATGAACTTCACAGTCACTTTCTACTCTAAATCCTATAATATAATGAACTTATGACTATGTGTAGGGCATATACTAGCTTCTGCATAGTGGAGATAAAGAAGAATGACACGTTTCCTTCCACAGAATCAGAGCATCATAGCATTTCATCGCTAGAATGTTAGAGACCATCATTGTGGTGCAGTAGAAAGATTGTTTCACTTAAGAGTCAGAGGACCTGGGTTTGAATCTCAGCTCCATTATCTGTGTGACCTCAGGCAAATCACTACATCTTTCTTTATGAGTTTCCTCATATGAAAAAGAAGGAGGTCCCTTCCATATTTAAGTCAATGATCTTATGATCCTATATACTACAAGTCTCTCAATTTATAACTGTAGAAACTGAGGCTCAGAGGTACTAAGATTAATGACCAAGATCTTGCAATCCTAATAAAATTTAGAGGAGCCATCAAGCAAAGAAATGTAATAGGAAATCCATGAAGTCCTTGTGGGATGGTCCCCATGGTTCTTTTAATTCATCAAGGTGTTTTTGCATAAGTAAAGTAGATAATGGACATCTAGAAGGTACAGAATTCTAGCCTCAGATATTCACTAGCTGAGTGACCCTTACATTATCTGTAAAAAAAGCTGGAGAAGAAAATGGGAAATCACTCCAGTATCTTTGCCAAGAAAACCACAAATCGGGTCACAAAAAATCGGACACAACTGAAATGACTGAACAATAGCAACAAACTATGTTTAAGGGACTCTGATAAACTCTAGAGTGGGGGAGGAGGACTGTCCCTGCCTTCAAGTACTGATAGGATAAATTACAACCATAACAATTGATATACTATTTTAAATTAGAAAACAGATAGGTACATATACTGACGGTCTCCCCTCCTCCCATTTCCTCTAGAGGATTGCCTGTATAACCATCCACTCTCTGTTTCTAAGCCTCAATTTTTCCCTATCTCTGTCCTGGTTTCTTAAAAATAAGCCCAAGTGTCAACTAGTTAAACAAAACAAAACAATAACAAAAACCCAACAACTCACTAGGTCCATTTAATCATCTCAAAATACAGACTTAGATCTCTTCTCCAATTCTTCAGCCAAAGTATTAGTAAAAGCTGCATGTAGGCCTGGAGTCAGGAAGATCTGAGTTTATATCTGGCCTCAGACACTTACTAGCTGTACGACCCTGAAAAAGGCACTTCCCTTCAGTTTGCCTCAGTTTCCTCATGGGAAATGGGGATAATAATAGCACCCACCTCCTCAGGTTGCTATGAAATAATAATTGAAAAGCTCTTAGCACATTTCCTGGCACATAGTAAGTAGTATACAAATGCTAGCTATTATTATTTTGTGTTGTTTGGTTGTTTTCAGTTTTGCCTAACTTCATGACTCCATTTGTGCTGTTTTTATTTTTGGGGGGCAAAGATATTAGAGTAGTTTGACACTTCTTTCTCCAATTCATTTTATAGATAAGGAAACTGAGGCAAATGGGGTTAAGCCATTTGCCCAGGGTAATACCACTAAGTGTATGAGGCCAGATTTGAACTCAGGAAGATGAATCTCTTTCTGACTCTAGGCATGGCACTCCATCCACAATGCCACCTTGCTGCCCTTCTAACTATTATTATTACTTCCTTCACTCTCTTTACTTAACTTCTTTTAATCTGGTTTCCAACCTGCTTTCACTTAACTGAGGCTGCTCTTTCCAAAATCACTGAAATCAAATCCAATGATCTGGCTTTAATTCTCATTGTCTTTGATGTCTCTGCTGCATTTTAACAATTGACAGCCTTATTCTCTCTTTTGGTGAGTTTTATGACACTGATCTCTCTTCCTTCTCTGAGTATTCTTTCTTTGTTTGCTGGTTCATTATTTGTATTGCATCTTCTAACTAGAGTTGGACCTCAAAGTTCTCTCTACACTCCCTTTTTGGTTACATTTTTGTTGTTGTTGTTGTTATTTCATTGGTTCACAGAGACTTAGTTGTCCTTAGTGATCATTTCTAGATCTATATATCCATCCCATCTTTCTCCTGCCTTCTTCTCTCCTGCATTAAACTTCCTATTGTACATTTCAAACTAGAGATCCCATAGCAATACAAACTCAACATACCATAACACAGCTCATTATCTTCCCCCTCAAAATAAAAAACCCAATCCCTTCTAATGTTCCTTATTTCTGTGGAGGGTATCATGAATCCACTAATCACTCAGGTTCCCTCCCTCAGTCTCAACTCCTCATTGTTACTCAACATAAGTATCTAAGCAAACCTTATACTTTCCATTTCTATAAATTTTCTCATGTCCATCACCATGCAAATAGCCATGCTGGAGTTCAGGCTCCTCTCATTACTTGGACCTTCCACCTACTCTCTATTTACCTTCTATGTTCTGATTTATATGTGTCATTTCTCCCCTTAAAATTGAGGACAGGGATTGTTTTTATCCTTTCTTTTAATCTCCAGTGCTCACTACAATGCCTGACATATAGTAATCACTAATAAATGCTTTTTGATTGATTGATTGGAATATTGCTGCCTTCTAAATGATTTGCTTGCCTTAAGTCTCTCCCCACTTCAATCCACTGTTCATGCAGCTTCCAAAATGTTTTCTTATAGCTCCAGTCTGACCCTGTCACACCCTAACTCAGTAAACTTTAGCAGTTCCTTATTACCTCTGACATCAAATATGAATTCTTTTATTTGTCATTTAAAGCTCTTCACAGACTGACCTCCATCTACATTTTCATTCTTATTATATACAATTCATGTTGTACACCAAGATCCTGTCCTTCCCACTGTTCCTCATGTATGTCAATCATTTCCCATCCCCATACTTTTGCATAGGCTAACCCTCATGTCTGGAATATGCACCCTCCTCATCTTGACCTGCTTCATTTCTTCAAGACAGTTCAAATGCCATTTTCCTGATTAAGCATTTCCTGATTTCTCAGCTCTCTTATTCCTCCAAATTTATCTTACATCTATGCATATACATACAGACAGTCACACATAGGCATGCAGACACATATTTTATTGTTGTTCAGTCATTTTCAACTGTGCCTGACTCTATGTAATATCATTTGGGGTTCTCTTGGCAAAGATACTAGAGTGACTTGCCATTTCCTTCTCCAGCTCATTTTTCTCAGATGAGGAAATGGAGGCAAACAAGATTAAATGACTTGCCCAGGGTCACATGGTTAGTAAGTGTCTGGGGTCAGATTTGAACTCAAGAAAATAGATCTCCCTGATTTCAGGCCTAGAATTTTATCCACTTTATCTTCTAGCAGCCCCCTTGCCCAGATCAGCTCTAATTTCCTTGATGTCAGGGGTACTTTCAATTTTGTCTTCATATCCCCAATATCTATCACAGTGACTGGCACATAGTAGGTATTTTTAAAATGTTTGTTGAATGAATGATTGATAATTGCATCCCTGATAATGTAAGAAGGGATAAAGTGTCATCAAAAGGGATCAAGAAAGACATTCAGAAAGAGTTGGCAATTGAATTTAGGAAGTTCATTCTAGGAATGGGAACAAACCATGCAAAAGCAAGAAGGCAAGAAATGAAATGAGACAAAGGAAGAACAAAGAGGTCATTTTGGCCGAATGTTACAGTACACAGAGAGGAGAAGCACAGAAAAATTTTCATTCATTCAACAAACATTAATGAAGTGACTACCATATGAAGGCCACTGCTGGACATTGGGGAAGAAACGTACGTTAGATAATAATAGTTGGCATTTATTTATATTGGTTTTATGATTTGTAAACCATATTACATTCATGGTCTCATTTGCATCTCCAGACAAAACTGTAAGAACATGCAGACATCATTATTCCCATTATAGAGATAATAAAATTGAGGTCATAGAGATTAAGCAATTTATCCATTACCAAAGGGATAATAAATATAACATGAAAAAGTTGACCCTAGGTCTCTACTCTTTTCAAGGCTAGCAATCCTTTCATTATACCTCACTGTTTTCCAAGATAAGATATGACATGGTCTGTGCCTTCCTGGAGCTTATACTGTAGCAAGAGATTGTGACACAAACATGACTAAAGCTTGCTGAAGGCGGTAGCACTTAATTTGTACCTTAAAGGATTGGTGGCAGTTAGGTGGTACAGTGGATAAAGTGTAGGGCCTGGAGTCAGGAAGATTCACCTTCCTGAGTTCAAATCCATCCTTAGACACTTACTAGTTATGTGACCCTGGGCAAGCCACTTGACCCTGTTTGCCTCAGTTTTCCACCTGTAAAATGAGACAGAGAAGGAAATGACCAACCACTCCAGCATCTTTGCCCAGAAAACCCCAAATGAGGTCATAAAGAGTTGGACATGACTGAAACAACTGAACAACTGACCTGCAACAACTATTCAACTAAAGGGAAAGATGCTCCAGGCATAAGGAACAATTTAAACAGAAGCACAGTGGCTGGAGAGTAATAGGACATATTCAGGAATTCAGAAAATAGTTCAGTTTGGCGTTTCAGGACAGGGATCAGAAAGCAACAATGAAATGTAGTTAATGTTTACTTAACTCAATGAAGAATGATTGCAGAAGGTTCTTAAACTCTCTATCCACTCAGGATGCCTTTCAAAGCAAACCCTGAGTTTTAATCATTGGGTTTGGAGTTATATTACCTGAATTCCAATCCTGCCTCCCCTACTGATGAGGTAAAGTAGAAAGAAGATTGACAGGTGAGTTAGAAGACCTGGGCTCAAATCCATCTCTGAGACTCAGTTTCTCATCTGTAAAATGAATTTTAACTAGACAGCCTCTGAGGACTTCTTCATCTCTAAATATTATGAAAAGTTCCCATGGCAGAGTTATGATGTAGAAGAATCCCTCATTAGCTGAGCTTCTCAGGTCTCATTTTATTAGGTAGACTCAAATTAATATCTCCCAGCATAATTCTGATCAGTGGAATCCATTGTTGTTTGTTTATTGAAGTGGTGACTGATAGCTTCATTAAATTTATACAATAAAATGATGCTTGAAGAGCTTGACAAATGATAGACTGAGCCTGTATTTAGTCCTTAGCCATTGTGACAAAATGTAACGGCTCCCCAGAAGTGACTCTTACTTGAAGGGCTGTCCCTAGATTAGAACCAAATTTCTTATATTAAGATATACTATATGGAGCAGCTAGGTGGCACAATGAATACAGCACCGGCCCTGGAGTCAGGAGGACCTGAGTTCAAATCCGACCTCAGACACTTAACACAAAAACTAACTGTGAGACCTTGGGCAAGTCACTTAACACCAATTGCCCTCCAAAAAAGCAAAAAAAATATACTATATAGTTAAAGGAGTAGTTCTGACTGTGGGTTGTAATAGATAGGTTAAGCCAGCCTTGGAGTCAGGCAGAGCCAGATACAAGTCCTTTCTCTGAGGCATTCCAGCTTTGTAACCCTGGGCAAATCACTTAGCTTCTTAGTGCTCTAGGTAACTAAGGCAGGTTTTGTTTTGTTTTGTTTTGTTGCTTTTTGGAGGAGTAAGGGTAGGGCAATTGGGGTTAAGTGACTTGCCCAAGGTCACATGGCTAGTTTTTGTGTTAAGTGTCTGAGGCTGGATTTGAACTCAGGTCCTAGTGACTCCAGGGCCAGGGCTCTATTCATTGTGCCATCTAGCCAACCCTAAGACAGGGGTTCTTAACCTGGGTTCCACAAAACCCAATCTGTGAATAAATTTCAGAGGGTTAATGAACTTTAATGGTAAAAATTTACATCTTTATTTTACCTAACTTCTGACTAAAATTTAGCACTTCCTTAAATTGTTTATAAACATTTTTCTGGAAAGGGGTCCCCTAAGCTTTGGCAGACTGCCTAATAAGTCCATAATACACATGCAAAAGGTTAAGAATTCCTGCTATAAAAATGTAATTAACCCTTCCACATAGCGACTTTCCCCATTAAGGATTCAATATATATTGGATAAGCATAAGAAATTGAATGGGAATTCGGGGGAAATTTTATATAAGCTGCAGTTGACATATGAAGGCCAGCAGATTACACAGAAAAAAAAAATACTTTAGAAACTCAGAAATGAATAAAATATATGTATAGTATCATCTAATATCAACCAAAATTTTACAATAAGGTACTATAAGCACCCCATAAAAGAAAAAGAAAATCAGACTACTCTAGTATGAAGGGAAGGCCAAAATTTTTTACTCAGATTTTCCAGATCATAGGGGCACTGCACCCCAAATCCTCATGATGTGGAAGGGACAAATATAAATAGTGAAGCAATTATAGAACTGTTTTGATAGATGTAAAACTGTATTTAATAAAATGACAATCATCAAAAATACTTGGTACTGGCTAAGAAATAGAGCAGTGGAGACATAGTAGTTGATGATGATAATAAACAACTATTTGATAAACCCAAAGACTCCAGCTTCTGGCATAAGAACTCACTGTCTGACAAAAAATTACTGGAAAAACTAGAAAGTAGTATGGCAGAAACTAGGCATAGACCAATATCTCATATTGTATACCAAGATGAAGTCAAAATGGGTACATGATTTAGATATAAGGGATGATGGAATAAGCAAATTAGAAAGCAAGGAATAGTTTGTCAGACACCTGTGGAGAAGGAAAGAATTTATGACTGAGCAAGAGATAGAGAACATTATGAAAAGCAAAATGGGCAATTTTGATTACATTAAATTAAAATGTTTTTACACAAATTAAACCAGTGCAACCAAGATTAGAAAAAAAAAAGCAGAAAAATGGGAAAAAATTTTACTGCCAATGTTTCGGGTAAAAGTCTCACTTCTCAAATATATAGAGAACTGAGCCAAATTAATATGAATACAAATCATTCTCCAATTGATAAATGGTTGAAGGATATAGATAGGCATTTTTCAAATGTAAAAATTAAAGCTATCTATAATTAGGTGAAAATGCTCTAAATCACTATTGATTAGAATTAAACTTAAAACAAGTACTACCTCACAACTATCAGATTGATTAATATCACAGAAAAAGGAAAATGATAAATGTTGGAGAAGATTGGGAGAATTGGAGTACTGATGCATTGTTCGTGGAGTTCTGTACTGATCCAACCATTCTGGAGAGCCATTTGGAACTATTCCCAGCAGGTAACCAAACTGTGCATACCCTTTGATTCAGCAATGCCACTGCTAGGTCTGTATCCTGAAGAGATCATAAAAAAGGGGAAAAGACTCCCACACACAAACATACTTATAGCAGCTCTTTCTGTGGTTGCAAATAATTGGAGATTGAAAGAATGTACATCAATTGAGGAATGACTGAACAAATTGTGGTATATATTCCATTCTGTAATGGAATACTATTTTGCTAAAGGAAATAAGGAGGAGGATATCACAAAAACCTGGACTTACATGAACTTATGCTGAGTGAAGTGAGCAGAACCAGGAGAACATTGTACACAGTAACAACAACATGGTGCAATGACAACTTTGACAGACTTAGCTCTTCTCAGCATAGAATGATCCAAGACAATGCCAAAAAACTGGTGATAGAAAACACTAACCACCCCCCAGAGGAAAAACAAACAAACAAACAAAACAACTATGGAGTCTGATTGCAGATAGAAGCATACTTAGAAGCATATTTAGACTTTTTTTGTTTCCCTCCCCGCGTGGTTTTTCCTTTTTCTTCTGTTTCTTCTTTTACAACATGACTACTGTGGAAATATGTCTAACATGATTGTACATGTATAACCTATATGAGATTGCTTGCTATCTTAGGAAGGGGAGAGGTGAAAGAGAAAAATTTTGGACTCAACATTTTATAAAAATGAATGTTGAAAACTATTTTTTATGTAATTGGAAATGATAAACTACTATTAAGAAAAAAAAAAACACTGCAATGGTAGAGGGAATTCCCTTTCAGGGAATTTCCTATAGTTATGAAATTATAATTCTGGACAAGATAATACCAAAAACTAAATAAATTTCTATAGTGAAGAATCACCCTCTAGCTTGTCAAATACTTCATCTTAGAGAGTTCTACAGACTAGGTCTTCTGTCTGCCTCTGTAAAATATAAATAGTCTCATTTGTTTTTATACTTAAGGGGTTAACATGGATTTTTATACCATGTTATATATGCTGAAATTTAATCAAAAGGAATATAGAAGGAACTTCTCAGGACACTCTGGTGACTGCAGTGAAATATGCAAATGGGTACTTTGACTCCCTAAATGGAAATGTGAAAAGAGGAATGTGATGACCCAGCTGTGCCAGGTGGGAGAGAATACCCTGAGGGACCCAGAGCTGTGAAGAGCTAGGGATTGAGAGGAAAGAAAAGGGAAGAATTCAGGAAGTACTATGGTTAGGGAGTAAAGGGGCTATTATGTCAGAGTTCTCAAACATTTCGGGTTTTGGCAGACTGATGAAGCCTATAGATCCCTACTCAGTATGTTTTTAAATGTATATAATAAAATACATAGGATTATACTGAAAAACAATGTTAGCAAAGTGCAGTTATCAAAATTTTTTTAGAAACAAGCTCATAGGCCACTGATTTGGAATTACTGTTTAAAAAACAACTGTTACTTCTAGGTTCGGGCCCAGAGGGGACACCCGTATTATTAAAAAAAAAATACTGAGAAGGGCGAGGTTAAAAGAATGCTAGAATGGTAGTCAGAGGAGCTGAGTTAAAAGTTCAACTTTGTCGCACTTCCTGTGTGACCTTGGGAAATTCATATCATATCTCTGGGCTTCAGTTTTCTTATCTCTGAAGTGATGGGTTTGGACCAGATGAACACTAAGTTTCCTCCCCAATCTAAATCTAAGATTCCATGATTTGGTCCTGTGTGCCAAGAGAATGAAGAATATTTTTCTGATTTGTTTCAGCTTTATAGTTCATGCCTTCCTATTCCTTCAAACTAGATTAAATTTAATTATGTAAGACTGTAGGGAAAGGGATATGAGAGAGGATTATTGGTGTATTACCTCAGGAGACAAACATTGTTGGAGATGGACAATGTGGAAGTCTGTTTTGCACAACTATGTATATTCCTTAAAGTATTTTATTTTTCTTTCTTTTCAATTTAGAGGTGAGTATGGGGAAGAGG
Source organism: Gymnobelideus leadbeateri (assembly GCA_011680675.1). Taxonomy (NCBI): domain Eukaryota; kingdom Metazoa; phylum Chordata; class Mammalia; order Diprotodontia; family Petauridae; genus Gymnobelideus; species Gymnobelideus leadbeateri. The sequence goes on along the minus strand of WOXC01005914.1, from coordinate 18,258 downwards.
TTGGATAAGGATATACAGCTACCTCCAACACAAATGAGAAGGAATCAGAAGATCAGAAGGAATTAGGACAACTTTGAAAGTTATATGGTTAATTTCTTATATGATTAAAAAGAAAGCAAACTACATAATGGAATTTAGTTTCATAGATAAGTCTTTCCCATTATAAAATGCATATGGGAATGTTTATTTTATTTGATACTTGTTATATTTAGAATTAAGCAAAATGGGGGAGGAAAAGACTATTGGTGAAGAAAAATATAAAATGGGGAGAGTTTGGGTGAGATCTAAGAACACAGTGTTTGGGGTAGAAAATTGTCTTCTTTTGCTTTTCAAGTTGGAGAGAGACAGTTAGAGAAAGACACACAAAGACAGAGATACAGAGACAGAAATGGGAGGAGAGAGTGAGGGAGTGAAAGGTGGGTGAGAGAGACAGTGAAATAGAAAGAGAGAGACAGAGAGAGATTAGTGGGCAGGATATTATGTGTTCTGAAGTTAAATTTTTACCTTAACTTGTGTATACCATGAGAACCACTAAATGAAAGGCTATTAAGCTGGGAACACTAACCTCTTGGGAAGGTAGGTAGTGCAATGGATAAAGTATCTGACCTAGAGTCAGGAAGACCTGAGTTCAAATCTGGCTTCAGACACTTGCCAACTGTGTGACCCTGGGCAAATCACTTAACCTGCATTTTCCTCAGTTACTTATCTTCAAAATGTGTATACACTGGAGAAGGAAATGACAAAGCACTCCAGTATCTTTGCCAAGAAAACTCCATAGACAAAAAGTCCATGGGGTCATGTAAATTCCCACATTATTGAACAACAGAATAATTAGCTGACTGTCTTTCCACAATCCTCATATTTGAAACAAGGATCTGTGTCTATTGGGTATAGTATCCTGTTCCAATTCCACTGTGTCATGTAGGGAGTTTCTTGAGATTTGTTGTGCCAAAAAAAAGTCATTATGCAATAAACGGTCTTAAGATAAACTATACTGGAGAAGAGAGGTGGTCTTCAGACAATGCATATGTAGTTTGCCACTGGGTACAAACTTGAGACCTTTTCACGTAGGTGGAAGTTGCTAAAGATTGTGCTTCCCTGGAATAGCCTTTGTTAACCCAAGGAGACATCCGGAGTATGATGAGATGTAAGGGGAAGAATTTAGGAAGATATTTGAGATATATTTCTTTTGTTCGTTTATTTCCTTCAAGACCATGATTTCATGGGCATAGGGAATTCCTGGATGAGGAAATTTTCTTTACCAATGCAGGACATCACCTGCTTTGCAACTTAGTTTAAGCAGGGGTTCTTGCCCTCAGAAATATGATTTTTAAAAATATGTTGATAACTATATTTCAGTATCATTAGCTTCTATTTTAACCTTATACATTAGATATGTGTGTGTATTTACATGTATGTGTATGTATACACACATATATGTATGTGTATATATATATATGTATGTATGTATGTATTCTGACAAGGAGTCCATAGGATTCAACCTATTGACAAATGAGTCTATGACACATGAAAATGATTGAGAAGCCCTGTTTTAGGAAGCTACCTAGAGCACAGAAGGGATAAGTGACTTGCCCAGGATAATATAGGCAGTATATGTCAGCAGGACTTGAACCCTGGTGTTTCTGATTCCAAGGTCACATCTATCCATTATTCCTCACTGGCTCATTATACTAACTAAATCAAAGTTCTAGACTCTCCCCTTTTCACTTATCCCCTAAATTAAGACACATCTTGGTTCTTTTTAGTGAGTGTCTCTCCCAAGTACGAGTCACTTACCTGCGTGAGGTTACTTTTGTCAGAAAAGCTAAAGTCTAAATAAAACCTCAAGGTATCATTTGTCAGGCTCATGAGGCATCATTTTGCTGTAGAAACTAAATAAAGATATGGAATAGCTATGATAAATATACAGGCACACATTAGTGGGTGTGGGAGACACCTTTAATGCTTTGAGACAGAAGCAATGCTGTACTTTCTACAGGCTAGCCAGACAACAATTCACCAAAAAGATAGACTCTTTCTCAAACAGAAGAAGGGAATTTAGTGGCTAGGAAAAGAAAGGTTAATCTTGGGGACAGAAAGTGAAAATTTGGTGCTAGCAGCACAAACTAAAAGGAGGCTACAGGAAAGGCAACTGGTAATCCAAAAACCATACATATTAGTCTCAGGATGTAATAACCCTCAAGAACACACACTCAAATACATTCCTAGTGGAATGCTCATCCAAACTCTATGTCTAGTTCTCACCTGATCCTGTCTGCTCCCAATCATAAAACCTGGATTGCTTTGGTCAATCAAGGGAGCAGATAGTTTGTTCCTGAATAATAAGTGTTCTTTGTATATGAACATATGTACATACCTAGAGAAATGCTAAAATAGGAAAAAATAATTTCTACTTTTTCTTTTTAAAATTCCATCTGTGATTTAATTGGTATTAGAGACTCCATCTACCAAAGTAGATTGGTATTCTCTCTTCAATTTATAGTCTTAGACAGTTACCTGGGGAGGTAGGTATTGAAAAGTTAAGTGACTAGCTCAGAGTTATAGACATGTTAACAGACGCATGACTGGAACCTGGTCTTCCTTTCTTCAAATCTGTCTATATACTACATCCTACTGACTCTCACCAGTTTCCACTACAAGAAAATAAATGAACAAGTTTCTATTTAAACTTCTACTGTTAACGATAATAATTTGTTAGTCTGAAATTGATCCTAGGTTAATTCTATTTTCAGTTGAGTTAGAACAAAATCTTATCTTTCCTTTTTCCTAGATCCCATGGCATAATTACAATTGTTAGTGATATTTTCTATTTCATGAGAAACAAGAAGTAACAAACTTACAATTTTAGATACAGAATAAATAGATTCCCTGATTGTGGCAAATCTTTGTAGTAATAATAACTTATATTTGCATAATAGCATTTTAATGTTTACAAAGAGCTTTATATTTAATTGTTGTTTAGTTGTTTCTATCATGTCTGACTCTTTAGGACCTCATTTGGGGTATTCTTGGCAAAGATGCTGGAGAGGTTTGTCATATTCTTTTCCAAATCATTTTATAGATGAGGAAGAAATTGAGGTAAACAGGGTTAAGTAACTTGCCCAGGGTCACACAACTAATAAGTGTCTGGGGCCATATTTTAACTGAGGAAGATGAGTCTTCTTGACTCCAGGCCCTGCACTCTATCCACTGTGCCACCTAACTACATGGAGCTTTATTTACATCATTTCATTTTAGCCTTAAAATCCTGTGAGACCATTCCTGGAACCAATATAATTCACATTTTTAAAATGAGTAAATGTTTCACAGAGACAAAATAACTTGTATGACATCACACAAGTTGAAAGTGACAAAGGTAGGACTCCAATCCAGACCTCCTTACTCAAATGTTAGCACTCTTTCCACTGAATATGCCACCTCTTTGGTTCCCCAAAACAACTAAGAAAAAGCCTGGCACAACTGACTGACCACAGACTACCATCTTGAAATTTTGATTTGAACCTTTCATCTTTCTTCCACTATTGCCACTTAACTTAATGATGAGCCCCTCCTAGTTGGCTGTTCCACTCTTCAGATATACAACAAGAGTTTACACATCTTCACAGTGCTTTGAAAAGTTGCTGTTGCTGGCAGTGGGATGTATTTGGCTCTCAAATGGTTTTGCTAAAAAAAATTGGCTGAACCTGAATATCAGAATTTTGGCTAGAATTCAGTTAACTACCTATTTTTAATCCAAATGTTGGTACAATTCCACTATTGTCATTTATTCCCATGCAGAGTTCAATCTGCATGAATGTCTTTGTCCTCGAATCAGGAAGATGGCACTTCATGTAGTTTTCTTTTTCTGGGTCACAGATGCCTTGGGCCATACTTCTTCCAAGTAATTAGTTTTCTTGGCTATTCTGTCTTGTCATGGTTTCTTTCACAAACTTTTCCCTTGATTCAAAATCAAGGATCATGGCTTTCCTTGACTTCTCCTGAGTCTCTTTCATAATAGCCAAACTTAGAATACTTGTTTTTAGAGTCTAGTCTATAGAGCTCCATATAATTTCCTCTACATTTCAACTAAGAGCTTTCCATTCTACTCACTAGCCTAAATGAGACAGTTATAAAAACTTCTTTGTCTGTTCTGGAAATATATTCTTTGAAAGGATGACAAATTATAATGTCTTAAATAGAGACTTTTTTTCTTATGAGTGTAAATGACATGCTCTAAACAGAGGGTGTGTTCCTGTGAGGCAGTAGTATTTGTCACTTAGTTCTTAGTCCCAGAAACTATTTTGTCAATTACTCAAAGACTTAGTCACATTAAGGAGTGAATAAATGATTATTGTCCAGAAGAAACATTTGCTTTAATTCTCCACGAGGATGGGAAGATGCAGGGTGGAAGAGATAGATGTATTAGAGCTAAAGAATTAACAACTACAACATGGTTAGATAATTGAATGATGCAAAAGGAACTAATGTAGAAGGTATGTTGTGTTCTTTATGAATGGGACAATAAGGCTTTAATTCAGATAGGTAATTCTACTTAGGGATTACTATGAGAAAATTGCCTCATTTTCTTTCTTTCAGCTATCATTAAAAGATTAATACTACTTTAAAACTTGGGCCAAAAGCTTCCATGGCATAAAGGAACAAGTGATACTATGGGTTTTACAAATAATTTCTTCTCTTTCAACTTGCCTTCCTCCTTCTCTTTCTTCCTTTTTTCCTTCTTATTTTCTTCTTCTTCTCCTTCTTTTCCTCCTCCTCCTCCTCCTCCTCCTCCTCCTTCTCCTCCTCCTCCTCCTCCTCCTCCTTCTCCTTCTTCTTCTTCTTCTTCTTCTTCTTCTTCTTCTTCTTCTTCTTCTTCTTCTTCTTCTTCTCTTCTTCTTCTTCCCCTCCTCCTCCTCCTCCTCCTCCTCCTCCTCCTCCTCCTCCTCCTCCTCTTTCTCCTTCTCCTTCTCCTCCTTCTCCTCCTCCTCCTCCTTCTTCTCTTCCTCCTCTTCCTCCTCCTCCTCCTCTTCCCTCATCTCTTTGTCCTCATCCTTCTCCTCCTCCTCCTCTTCCTCATCCTCATACTTCTTTTCTTATTCATTATCATCACCATCAATTGAGCTGCCAAGTGATTTGTTCAAGTTCATACATACAGTAAGTAGCAAAACTGGTACTTGAACATAGGTCCCCTAACTCTAGTTTTTCCTCCGTATCACACTATCCTGATTCAGATGCCTCGATGAGCACCCTGGACAGCTCTATGCATGCTATTCTCCAGCATACTGAAACCCATTACACACTTGTAATACTCATAATCGCTCATTTTGTGATAGTGTTTATCTACATGCCTGCATTTCCCAACATTATAGGAGAAAGCCTTGCTTCAAGGAAGAAACGAAGCAAACTGAAAGCTATGAACTAGTAAACATTAGTCCCAACATTCTATATAAATCTTCACAATCCCAGTCCCTAGCAGATGGTTTTGGGTGCTTCTTTCAGTTGCCTTTTCTGTTTCATCATAGCCTCAGAGGTGGGACTCCTGGTGCAGTTTCCTATTGCTTCCAGTTAGGATTAGAAAATATTTTCAAGTCTCTTTCACCTCCAATCTATCCTCCACACAGTTGCTAAAGTGGTTTTACTAAAGTATATATCTGATCATGTCACTTCAACACTCACAAACTCCAGTTACTCCAGAACTAACCTCTAGGGTCAAATACAAATTCCTTTGCTGGAATTTAAGGCCTTTTACAACCAGGTTCCAACCAACCATGAAGAATGATCATAAATTCATTCACTTTATTGTTCAGATAGTTTGGATTTCTTTTAAAATTTATTATTATTTTTTTTTTAGTTTTAGTTTTCAACAATCACTTACATAAGATTTTGAGTTCTACATTTTCTAACTTTCCTCTTCCTCCCTCTCCAGCACAGGATGCAATTCTATATAGGCTATTACATATGCATTCATATTAAACAATTTTCACATTAGTCATGTTGTGAAGAAGAATTAGAACAAACTGGAGAAACTACAAGAAAGAAGAAATAACAACAAGAGAGAGAGCAACTAGTATGCTTTGATCTGTATTCAGATTCCACAGTTCTTTTTCTGGACATGGATATCAGTTTCTATTATGAGTCTTCTGGAGTTGTCTTAGATCCTTGTATTGCTGAGAAAAGCTTAGTCCATCAAAGTTAGTTATGGTACAATGTTGCTGTTACTGTTTACAATGTTCTCCTGGTTCAGCTCATTTACTTAGCATCAGTTCTTGTAAGTCTTCCTAGGTTCTTCTGAAGTCCTAAAATGGATTTCTTAATCTTCCTCACATCCAATGCTCTACCTTTCATCTCCCAGCCTTACCATGAATGTTCCTATAGTGGTAATGGTAATTTGAAGATCTTCCATGTCCCTCATATTGGTAAGCAAACAGGTACTTAGCACCTTGTTTCAAGTTCATGATTGTTTCAAGTATTAAGATCCAAAACTTGTGGATCCCACAGTGGGATGAACTTACTGATATAACAGGAAGGGGCAGAACAAGGAGGAGCTAATACCATATATAAAGAAAAGCCCAACTTGAGACAGTTCAGAACTATTGGGAGTGAGCATCTGGAGACTGAGCTGCTACTGCTGGAGAGAGAGAGGAATTGAGAACAGAACTGAGAACTGAAAACTGAACTAAGAATTGAGAAAAACTGATATATGAGAAGAGAGGAGAACTGGGAGGAAGCATGGCTGTGTTGCCAGTACTTTGCTGCTTGTTTTGATGTTACGTTGTCAGATTCATCTGCAGACAAAGGACAGTGCTTTTGTTACAGAAGTCTTGGGACCTTTTTTCTGGTTTAGAAGCCCTGAAAGGATTTTCTTGTTGTGTGTTTATAGAAATCCCAGAGGAGGGTCTTGCTGATGTTTTCAGAAGTCCTGGGACTATATTGATGATTTGTGCTGATTCCTCAAACCTTGTTATTGGGTCTATATTGATTTAACAGGCAGAAAGTAAATTGATGAGGATGCCAGCAATGTGTATAAATATTATTGTGGCTTTGTTAAGCCTTGTTTTCCCAGGAACAGAAACTGTGAAAGACTTGAGGTAGACTAGACACTGTGAGCTTCAATATGGAACAGGAACTGGACAAGGAGCTGGTAGGAGTTGGGACTATGGAAGAGGAACTATGGAAGCTGAAATCCTGCCTCTAGTCAAGATGAAAAGACCTCACCTTAGGTATTTAATGCAAACTGAGAAGATCATGATTTACTGTGGCCAAAGGGTGGAGAACTTTGACCTTTATATTTAGATGATTGAGTTAAGGACTTTTCAAATTAAGAAGAGAGAAGATGTTTGATTGAAGAGATTAAGAAAATGTGACCTAGGGGCAGCTAGGTGGCGCAGTGAGTAAGAGCACCGGCCTCGGAGTTGGGATGACCCGAGATCAAATCCGGCCTCAGAAAATGACCACCCACACACAAATAACGACTAGCCGTGTAACCTTGAGCAAGTTACTTAACCCCAATTGCTTAAAAAAAAAATGTGACCTAGGAGAAATTTGACCTTTGTATTTTACGATTGAATTAAGGGCTTACTAAATGATTGAGTTACCAAATGAATGCTATCTTTTGTTTAAAACTATGTGACAATTTTGGTGAAAACTATGTGGCCACTTTAGTGATAAATTGTTATGCCATAACATTGTGAATGCTGTACTTTGATTTTCTGCTAATGTTTTGTCTTAGTTTGTTACTGAATACATAGAGTTCACTATAATGTGTAATCAGAACCTTGAAGCTGTTCACAGCAGCAGTCCTCTGGAAAGCTGTTTATGTTTGGCTTTACAGTTCTCCATGACCACGCATGCCAGCAATACAAGCCACTTTCTTGTGATGGCTAATTTCCTTCAAAGTTTAATTTAAATACTGCCATATCTTGCCACTGGACCCAGATGACTCCAGAGGAGAAAGGAAGGCTAGTGACCTTCCACAACCTTCCCTCAATTAAATTCATTTCAAGTGCAAGTCATGACATTATCTTTCAAATGTCATGGTCATCTTTGACAATGAAGGACAAACAACCATATCTGAGTATTCTGAGCTGCCCCCCTGGGGACCCAACTGGCCAGTTCCAGCAGGACAACTCAGTTCCTTCCTTCCTTTCTTCCTTCCTTCCTGTTCTTCCTTCCTTCCTTCCTTCCTTCCTTCCTTCCTTCCTTCCTTCCTTCTTTCTTTCCTATCTTTCTTCCTTCTTTCTGTAGAAGCAAGCACCCTAGTATCCCCAGGGTGGCTGGCAACACAGGTTCTTAAGTCTGCTTTTCTAAAGTTAAAGCAACTCAAAATGGGTTAACAATCTTACTTTAATCAATCAATCATATCATTTACCTAGTTCCTGGGGAAAGGTCAGCACCCTGAACTTCAGAGTATACGGACAGATGTTACAAGCAGAAGTTACAAGAAGACAGAGAAACATTTCAGCAGACAGGCCTCCAGCTATCCAACCATTACATCCATAACTAGTCACAGTTACCAGAGGGGGAAGCATCAACATCTGGGTTTTTCAAAGCAGGGGGGCTCAACAGTTGCCCACAGTCTTGTCTGGTCAAATCACACAACACTTCTCAAAGTGAACCCCAAAACAAAGCCTCACATCAGGGTTTATACAGCCTTCTTCTGGCTCAGAGAATGTCACAACCCTCTTGACCCACTGCCCAATCACAAAGTACCTTGCGAAAACCAATTCTCTAGCCACGGGCTCCAGGTGCACTTAAACCTATCAAAGGGCCTAGCAGCAGGGAAGATCTTAAATTAACATTCCCATAACACCTTCCTTCCTTCTTTCCTTTCCCTCTGTCCACATGGGGTACCATGCCCTTACTTGTGGGTGATCTGCCCAAATGAATGTAAATTTTAATGACTGAAACCTTGCAATATATCTTGGGGTTTACTGGCTATATTTATTTCTTAAAGACCACGCCTTAAATCCAATTCTCTCTGGCTCTCATTGATTGGCCAATAATGATCCCCAGTCCAAGCACTACTTAGTGGTCATTTTGGGGTCCTTATGGCTCAGAATGAATGCAAATGGTAATTGTTTCTGTTTTGGCCAGAAACCCTGGGGATCTTCCCCTCCGAAATTTATTTGTTTTAATTAGGTAAAAGGGGCCGTTCCTTGTCTCATTTCCTAAGTAGCCTTAATCACTGAATGGATGTTGCTGTAGTCAAACTGAGACCTGGGAAAGACCAAAGCTTAAAAAGGCCAAGGCCACCCACTGCTTCTGTGGACATCTCCAGTCATCTTGATCTATATCTTGCCACTGAACCCAGATGGCTCTGGAGGAGAAAATGAGGCTGCCAACCTTGCATAGCCATAGCCCTCCCTCACTTAAATCCAATTCACTTGAAAGTCATAATAGCATCTTTCTGATGTCATGATCCTCTTTAAGATAGAAGGAAAAACAACAATTCAAATACCATAATCTATGTGAAGCCTTTTGTGATTCTACCAGTCAGTAGTGTTTTCCCCCACCAAGTTATCTTATATTCTTGTATATATTTTCTGTGTGTATTTACAGTACATGTTATCTCCACCAATAGAATATAAGCCCTTTGAGGGTAGAGAATGCTTCTTTTTTATCTTTGTATGCATAGAGCTAGCAGCATAAATAGCATTATTTAATGGATAGAGGAAGCAAAGATAAATCTGGTTTCAAATCATGCTTCTGACACAAACTGGCTATGTGACTTTGGGCAAGACTTCACCTTGCAGTATTCTAGAAAAAATGATAGGTCACAAAGAAGAGGCTGGCCTTCATCGGTAGAGAGAAATTCCTCATCCAGGAGTGTACTATACCAATGAAATCCTAGGTATTCAGCCTGCTCACTCCTCTCTCTGTCTCTTTCTCTCTGTATCTCTGCCTCTTTCTGCCTCTCTCCATCTCTCTGTGTATGTTTTTGTCTCTCTATGTCTCTGTGGTTCTTCACTGCTACCAGGAGGGGACCTCGGGTGTCATTGTCTATCTCCTTTGGCCATGGTCATCTCTTGTTCAAGGAAACTCCCCTCCCCCCAAATATATGTATATTTCTTATGAGGCAAAACTTTCTCCATCTTGGTCACAATGTTGTAGTCAAAGTGAAAAAACTAGCAAACCTCAAGGGTCTCCAAATCTAGAAAGAGATAGGTGCCTCTGGATGTCATAGACTCCCTCTCATTATGGTTTGTTACACTGGAAATTTTTTTCTCAGGCATAGGTTGGAGTAGATGGTAACTAAGACCCCTTTCAACTCTATTCTCTGATTGCCCTGCCTCTGGTGAGGCAGTACCATAGAGAGACTCCTTGAAGAAATCATTCCTTTTCACCCTGCTCCATTCAACCTCTGGCCACTCAACAACTTGACCAGGAGAAAAGTTTTCATTGAACTCATGCGTCAGGAGAGCCTCCGTCATAAACTCTGTGTTAAAATAGTGATCACAAATCCTAGTGATGTTCTCTGATCTGATATTTTGCTATGCTATACACACATATGCATTCATATACATATATGTATGATATATGATATATCAAGGGAACTCTTTCACTCAAAATGATTTTCCCCAACAAACTGTCCTGAATTATTTCCCTTAAGTACCAGGATAGAATTATTTAAATCAACCAAAGCTGTCAATAATCACAACTAATTATCATTTCCCACTCTACATTAAAGTTCTGCACTCATTGCCAGGTTCAGTTTATTCTGTATTTTACTGCTATTGACACTATTCTTATAAAAAAACAAACAAACTTGGTACTCTTTTGTCTCATTCTCCATAATATTATAATCAGATATTTTAATCTAGAAAGAGGTCATCTAGTCCAACACCTTACTCCATTTTACAAATGAGAAACCTGAGGCCTAGAGAGTCTAGGTTCAAGATCATGCAGATAGTAAGTGCTAGAGGCAGGATTGGAACCCAAGTACTTGGACTCAAAATCCAGCACATTTTCCACTCCTTATAATCCTTGCTGTCTCTTTTAGCTATTGAGACAGAGTCCATAGAGGAGAGAACTTTACCTGAGCCTTGCTAAAAGAGATGGGTTTTCACAGGCAGAGAAGAGGAGGAAATATGTTCCATCAGGGCAATAACTAAGAAATATTATTCCTGGAGCAAGTACCACAAACCATTCTGAGGCCCATAAACAGTATGCTCAGTTTGGGGAAAAGAAGGTCCTTACTTTTAAGGATATGTATAATCCCTGAAGAACCACAACATCACTGCTACTGAGTCTGTATAATCACCCTTTGCCCCTCCCCCAACTCCTCAAGAGTAAGTTACTCATTTGGTAGTTTTCTGTTTCAATTAATTATTTTTGATAACTGGGTACTAATGTCAACGTTTCTTCACACATACCAAGATAGGTAACAGACTCTTACTGCAAACAAATTGATGTTTTGGGAAGAGGAATAAACGAAGGCTTGAAGGTGACCCCTCCACTCAGTGAAATCTTCAAAGTATCACCTAGAACAAGAAGGAACATGGAACATCACTAAACTTCTTCATTTTATAGAAAAGTAAGATTCTGAAATGGAGAAGCAAATTGTCAAGCCCATAGAGTAAAAGTCATTCAATTCAATAAAACAGGCTGAATGAGGTAGCATAAAATGGAGTCCACAGTTCATAGAATCCCAGAGGGTGAAAGCTGAAAAGGACTTTAAGGATTAAAAGGACTTCTCTTTGTACAGAAAAGGAAAGAAACAGTTAATTTCAGCAGGGACTAAAACCCAGGTCCTCTAGTATCTTGCCCAATTCTCTTTCAGTCAAGTTGTTGAAATACAGTATGGCCTTCTTTGAGGACATTGGACCATCAGCCCTTCCTGACTTTTGACCCCAGTCTCATGAATCAGGATAAACAGCTGACCTGTAAAGACTTCCCTTCAATCCTTCCAGCCTCATCCTCCCCCCAGCTCCCTTCACTCAGCAATTGTAAGGAAGTATGGGCATCTAAGGAGCACAATAATGAAAATATGAAAATAAAAGGTCCTAGGGAGGCAGTCATTCCCCAAAAAGCATAATTTTCTAGAAAGGGTTAAAGGGATGGGTTCCCTCACTGCCTTACCATACCTGAAGTTCACAACCCTCCTTCCAACTAAGGTCTTTCTACCTGGGCAGACCATACTTTGAGGCAGCGCCATTCTAAAATTTCTACCTCAAGAAAATCATTTCTTCATCACAGAAGGAGCCCAGCTTCCACCATCCAAAGAATTCAGTATTCTGAAATGTCTCATTCTAATCTCAAAAGCAAGGTCATCATATTTTCAATCTTGTCCTCCTACCCAGCTCTCATATGAAAAAAAAAAATCAAGTAATCGAAAAGGGTACAAATGCTATGGAAAAGAAAGTTCCCAGGGATTGGAAAATCAAAGGCATCTTTAGAAAGTAATGGTCCAGCAAGTGTGGCTAAAAAGATGGGTCTCTTTAACTACCTTGCCCAGATTCTGGCCCTGTATTTCAGTGGCTAATTTTCTTTGATGTATCTTTTTAGCTCACTATTGGTCTACAGATTAAACAGAAGCACTACTGCCACTGCACCAGGGCAGGCAGCATCAATTTTTGTAGTGTTTGTATTGTAAACTAGACTGAAATGGATTGATGCATAAGTTGAGGGCAGGGTATTTTGTGGAGCTTAACAGTGTAGGGGATATGAGAAATAATGCCTCTGCTGAGAAATAATGATAGTTTGAGGGGATGTATGTGAGTCAAAGGAAGATTTCAAAAAAACATGGACAAAAGATGAGAAACGAAGCACATAATTAAGGACAAATGCAAAAGAAGGAATTGCTTTCCGGGGAAAATACAGGAAAAAATGGAAAGCAGGTTGCTAAAAATTGAATTCAGATGACTATCTTATATCATATGCCACAATAAGCTACAAACACATAGATGATCATAATATCAAAAAGTTCACCTCATAAAACTCAAAATAAAAAGGATAAGACCAGGTGCATCTCACAGCTAGAGTTGGAAAAAAATGCTGAACTGAAGGAAAAGAATAGATAGTTGAAAACAAAGTGAACAATTTTGTTCATGCACAATTAGGAAGTATTTTTACATAAATCAAATGATGATATAAAAAGAGAAAATGTAGAAAAACAAAAATATTGATTAACTACCACAAATAAAATACTGATCACAAATAAAATACTTATGTTATTAAGTACTACAAGGGATAACGTGTTGGACTTGAAACTCCAGAAGACCTGAGTTCAAATCCAGGTTCAGATATTTACTACTTCTGTGACGCTGGGCAAGTCACTTATCCTTTCTGCATCAGTTTCTGCATCTGTAAATCAGAGATGATAACACCTACTACAAAGGGTTGTGTTGATCATCAAATGATAATATATTTTAAAGTGCTTCAAAAACTTAAACCCTCATATAAAAACTTGATAATATTAATATATTCAAAACATATGGGGAATCATCATAAATATATAATACCAAAGGGTGTCTCTCACTTTTTGCTCAAAATATTTTTCTAAAGTACAGATATTATCATACCACTCCCTTACTCAATAAAATTTAATTTTATCTTTATTGTCTCTAGAATAAAATATAAACTGTTGGCATTTAAAACCTTTTGTAACCTCAGTTATAGGTTTGAGTCTTACTGTATATTAGTTCCCTTCATACACTCTACAGCTCATTCAAACTGTTTTTAAAAACTTGCATGCAAAAAATATAAACTAAAGAAATCACTGATTGATGATTTGATAAAAATGTGGCATTACATGCACAAAATTATGCAATATAAAGCTATATAAATTAAAAAATAAAATCATGAATGAACAGATGGTTCTACTTGCTTCTCTTTACAATGAACAGAGTATATCTGGAATGTTATGTTCAGTTTGGAGTATCACATTTTAGGAAAAGCATTTATAGAGTAGAAGATGTCCAGCAGAGGGTGATCAGGTGAGGAGTAATTGAAAATCATTCCATATGATGAATACATAAAGGAACTGGGAGTTTTTAAACTGGAGATAACTGCTACATGGCATGCTAGATAGACTGATGGCCCTGAGGTCAGAAAGACTTGAGTTCAAATGTGGCCTCAGAAACGTAATGGCTTCTTGTCTTGACTAAGTCATTTAGCCTCTGTTTGCCTCAGTTTCTCCATCTATAAAAAAGGATAATAAATGCCTACCTCTTCAGGTTGTTATGAGGATAAAATGAAATATTATTTGTAAAACTCTGCAAACCTTAATTAATTGTATAAATGTTAGCTATTATTGTTTTAAAATAGTAGGAATCTAATATTTTATGGGTTTTCATTTATGAAGGGGATTTATTTTGTTATACTTAGCATCAGAGAGAAGAACTATGAATCATGAGTAAAAATGCATAGAACGAGGGGTTTTTTGGTTTGTTTTTTGTCACTCTTGGCAGTTTGGTAAACCTCTGGACCCTTTCTCAGAATGATGTTTTAAGATGCATACAATAAAATGCACAGAATTGCAAAGTAAAAAGAAAAAGCAGAGACCTCTTGAAATCTATCAATGTATTTTTTGTGGGTGCTTAAGTGGAGGCAAATTAAGAACCTTGGCATAGAGACAGATTTTACCTCAGTACTGTCCCTTCATAAAGGAATTTTGGGTTCAGGAGGCAAGTATGGAAAAAATTTATGGTTACGGAAAGATGTTAAGAGTATCTTTGAAAAGTAAAGCTTGATTTCATTATTTTAGAATGTTTTTGTCTTTTGGAAGGAATTTCAAGGGAAAATCTAAGGCTTCACTGCCAAACTAATCCCTTTTACCCTAGTGCTTACCAGGGAGGGGGTGCCCCAACTTTATCTTCTGGAGGCCTCTTCCTTACTGACTCTGAGGAGAGAGGCCCATGTGTCCTAAACATTTTGTGGGACCAATATTTGCATTCCTTCCCTCTCTTTTCTATCTGGTCAAAGGTCAAATCCACACCCCTTACCTTAAACCTAACTAAAAAACACTAGTATCTTGCCAGGGAAACCCCATTTGAGGTCACAAAGAGTTGGACATTACTGAGAAACAACTGAATAGCAAATTCTAACATTTCATAGAGTCTTTCCACTAAACCATCTGTTACCAAAATTTCTGGTGTCAAGGTTCCTTCATAACCTCAAAAATTATTGAGGATCTCCCTCCAAAGAGCTTTTGTTTATATGGGCTATTTCCATTGATATGTACAATATTCTAAATTAAAACGTTTTAGTATTATGAAAATAATTTTGACCCTCTAGCCCTCCTGATTTTGATAACCACTATACTAAACCATGCTGCCATTTTTATTATCATATTTTCATATACCTAAGTTTGTACTCTAAAGTTATCCTTTACTCTTCCTCCTACTTCCCTCTCCATATCCTATCAGGGTTTTTATTTCAAGTTTTATTCTATATTTATTCTATTTTAAAATTTCTACCTCCACTATATCTATCTATCTATCTATCTATCTATCTATCTATCTATCTATCTAGATATATATATATATATAGATATATATATATATATCCACATATGTATGTATATGTGTGTATATGTAGATATGTAGTTTCTACCTCCATAATCTCTCCAAAGCATCCATTGCTTTTTATCCATTTGTACAAATACAACCTACTACATAGGCTCAACATCAATCACATGTGTCATGGAAATACACTATTTACCTAACTCTGATCTCTTCCCTATTCGTGCCCTCCTCCACACAGATGCCAATGTAGATTCATAAAACATAGGTCTGCCTGCATTACTCCCCTGTTCAAGAACACTCAATCACTCATTATTTACTTTATGATGAAATCTAATCTTCTATCTTAGTTCTTAAAACCCTCCATAATGTGACCCCTGTCTATATTTCCAGATTTGCAGCATATCATTCTTTCTTTTATGCACTCTGCATTCTAGATGAACTGGTCTATTTTCTGCTCTCAGTGCATGACATTCAATCTCCCATCTTTATTCCTTTGCATGGGCCATACCTCATGCCTGCAGTGTACTTGATCCCTCTTTAACTCCACTGCACAGAATCATTGGCTTCCTTCAAAACTCAGTTCAAGCTCTGCTTCCTTACTCCACCAGTTACTAGTGTCCTTCTGCTGGAAATTACTTTGCATATATTTTATTTTATTTTCTATGTTTAATAAGGATAAATAAGGAAGGGCATCCCATTACCTCTTATCTGATGGATTAGGGTCTGCAGAGGGGAGGGTGGCCCCATACAGCACACATAGGGAAAGAGTGGTCAGCTAATTATCTCATTTCATTTGTAAAAGTTATTTGCCTCACAAAAGGAATACAAGTTCCTTGAAGGCAAAGAATTTTTCAGTTTTGTCTCATATCCCCATTTGCTGAATTTTTAGTTGGAGCTTAATAACCCTTTAACAAATGAAATAAATGAATGCATGAATGCATGAATGAATGAATGAATGAATGCATGAATTAATGAATGAAGATACTAAATGAATGAATGAAGATACTAAAGAAAAATCAAAGATGTGGTTTAGAGGTAACTTTCATTTAGAATCAGGAAGACATAGTCATATATTATCATTGAAATTTTCATTTGGGAAACAAGAGACATGAAAAAGAAGAAAAAAATTATCTAACCTCAGTTTGGTAGCACAGTGAATTTTAGAGTTCTCCAAATTGCATCTTGACATTAAAAAAAAGGTTGTAATCTACACATTCTAGTGCATTAAAGGAATCCAAAATTGAGCCACAGTCTGTCATCAATCCTGCATACATCACATTAGACACTAGTTAATGAGAGAAGTCAGAAGCTTCTTAGCACTCTTCAAAATGGCTTTGTCTGAGAAAGTGCTCATGCTATTAATAGATAATTAGTTGTTTCAAAATTCAATGTGTTATTTATATACAAAACATATTCATTTCTAAGCACATTACATTGGAAAAATCATTTATTACTGATAGAAGCAGATTGGTACAGTGGGATGAAGACTAATCTGGTTGTCAGGTCAAAGCCTAACTCTGCCACTCCCTAAGTACAGAGCCTTGGGTAAATCTTTCCTCATCTCTAGGACTCAGTTTCCATTATTGCAAAATGAAGAAGATGACTAGATTACTCTTAAGGTGTTTTATAGCCCTAATATTCTATGACAGCTATTTTTGCTTTTTAAAAATTAACATGGCACTTCTCAGCCATTTAATTAGCTGAATTAGTTCATCATTGCACAGCTTTTCCCACAATATTTTAATTAAATTTATTTATTGCCTCCAATCCTGTAGATGTAGAAACCTCCTGGACAGAGACTCCACCCCTCTCTATTTTATAAATAGCCTTCTAGCTACCATACTTTATTTATTTTTTTAGAGAGAGATAAAGAACAAGCCAGTTGTTCTCCCATGCTTATCCACATACCAGTGACTTTTATTATTACTGTGGGTCTTCTAAAAGTACCTTAGCAGTTATATATACCTTCTGGGTGGTCTCTAACTATTAAATAATGCTAATGAAAAAATCAAGAGCAAGCATGACATACTGGATAGACGGCTGGAGTTGGAGTCAGTAATATCCGGATGGAAGTTTCTATTCTGTTATATACTAGCTGTGTGATACTGAACATCATTTACAACCTCTCAAATTACAACCACAGACAAAGTCTCTGTGTCCCAGGAATCCTCTAAAACTATACGTCAACAAAAGACTTAGTTTACAGCAGTGGGAATTTCTACCCAATAGATAAAATCGCAGCTCTGGACACAAATCTACTCATGAAAGTAACCAGTGAACAAATTGATGTTTTAAATTATATAAATCTTCTCTTCACCCATTTCTGTTAATAGAATTGGATCAAAGTTTGATGAATACAATGACAAACATTGTCTTCAATGACTTTATTTTTTTTAATATTTGAAACATTTAATCTTAAGACCTCGAATTTCAGATCCATTTCCTTCCTCCCTTATCACCCATTCCCTCTGGGGAGATAAGTAATTCAGTATATGTTGTACATGTCTAGCTATGCAAAACATTATCATAGTAGATATATTATGCAAGGCTGCTTATAATTCCCTCCCACTCATCCCACCCCCCACCTGGTCCATTCCCTACATGATCCTGTCCCTCTTCTATAGTGGGTACTTCCAACCTCCCCTCCCCCCAAGGATGCCCTCCCATCAGTCATCCCTCCTCTCATCCCCCTTCCCCCTATTCTGCTGCAGGTTGAGATATCCCATTTAGTATGTATGTCATTCTCTCCCTGAACCAAATTCAATGAGAATGTGGATTAAGAGAGGAGAACTAC
>WOXC01005913.1:0-76902 GCA_011680675.1 Gymnobelideus leadbeateri | reverse complement strand
CCCTAATCACCCCTCCCTTCTATCAACCCCCTTCCCCTTTTCCCTTTTCCTCCTGCTTTCTTGGAGAATAAAAAACATTTCTATACCTACGTGAATGTATATGTTATTCTCTCTTTGAGCCAATTCTGATGAACAGTAAGGTTCTCTCACTTCCTCTCACTTTCCCCTTCTCTCCCCCATTGTAAAAGCTTTTTTCTTTCTTTTTTTATGTTAGATTATTGACCCCATTCTATTTCTCCCTTTCTATTTCTCCCAGTATATTCCTCTATCCCACCTTAATGATTTCCTTTCCTGTTTACCTTTTTTGTGCTTCTCTTGAGTGTTATATTTGAAAGTTAAATTTTCTATTCAGATCTGATCTTTTTATCAAGATTGTCAGAAAGTCCTCTATTTCATTGAATTTCCAACCCCCCAAAATGATTATACTCAGTTTTGCTGAATGGGTGGTTCTTAATTGTAATCCTGGATCCTTTGCCTTCCAGAATATCATATTCCAAGCCCCCAGAAATTTTATGCTAAATCTTGTATTATTCTGACTGGGGCTCCATAATACTTGGATTTTTTTTCTGGTTGCTTATAATAAACTTTCTTTGACCTGGGAGCTCTGGAATTCTGTTACTATTCCTGGGAGTTTTCATTTTTAGATTTGTTCAAGGAGGTGATGTGTAGATTCTTTCAATTTTTATTTAACTCTCTAGTTCTAGGAAATTAGGGTGGTTTGTCTTGATTTCTTGAAATATATTCTCAAGGTTCCTTTTTTGACCATGGCTTTCAAGTAGTTCAGTAATTTTTAATTTATCTCACCTGGATCAGTTTTCCCAGGTCAGTTGTTTTTCCAATGAGATATTTCACATTGTCTCCTTTTTTAAAAAAAGTATTCTTTTGGTTTTGTTGATTGTTTCTTTATATATATATATATATATATATATATATATATATATATATATATATATATTTCAAATGCTTTATTAACTTCTGGTTTACATCATTTATTTCTGCCAGGTTTTGAGTTACAATTTCCCCCCCATTTTTCCCCTACCCACCACCCCAGAATAGTAGTCCCACAAGATATCCCCTCATCCAATCTGCTCTCTCCAATACCTCCTTTGACTTTTCCATTAGGGCAAGGTGAATCTCTGTGCCCCAATGCCTGCACATTTTATCTCCCAGTTACAGGCAAAATGGTATTAATAATAGTATTTCTACATATTTGAAACATTTAATTTCAAAACTTCTAATCCCAGATCCATTCCCTTCATCCCTTGTCACCCACTCACACTGGGAAGATAAGCAATTAAGTATATGTTGTACATGTATAGCTATGCAAAACATTACCATTGTAGATATATTGTAAAAGACTGACTATATTTCCCTGCCACCCATCCCATGTCCCACCTGGTCCATTCCCTACTTTAATCTTGTCCCTCTTCAAAAGTGGGTACCTTCAACCTCCCCTCCCCTCCATCCTCCCAGCCTCTTCTGCAGGGTGAAGTACCCCATTTAATAAGTATGTCATTCTCTCCCTGAGCCAAAATCAATGGGAATATGCTTCTGTGTTTTTGCCTTCCTGTTCTTCCCCTCCCCTGTGACTACTTCACCTTGCCTCTTCCGCATGAGATCGTTTACCCCTGCCTCTGTCTCTCCCCATCTCCTCTTGCCACATTCCTCTCTCACCTCTTAACTTCACTCCTTAAGTGTCATACATTCCCACCAAATTCAGCCTGTGCCCTCTATCCATGTGTACCTGGAAACATACATACACACGTTCACACATGTATTCATATGCCCATATACGCTTCTTCCATTATTTTCATACTGAGAAAGGTTTCATCAGTCACAGTTATTGTTTTTCCATGTAGGAATGTAAATAGTTCAACTTTGATAAGTTCCTTTTGATTTCTTTTCCCTGTTTATCTTCTCAGGCATCTCTTGCTTCTTGTGTCTGGATGTCAAATTTTCTGTTCAACTCTGGTTTTTTCATCAAGAATGCTTGAAAGTCCTCTATTCCACTGAATGGCCATATTTTCCCCTGAAACAAGATATTCAATTTTGCTGGGTAAGTAATTCTTGGTTTTGATCCCAGGTCCTTTGCCCTGCAGAATATCATATTCCATGCCCTTCAATCCCTCAGTGTAGATGCTGCCAGGTCCTGTGCTATTCTGATTGTGTTTCCACAGTATTGAAATTGTTTCTCCCTGACAGCTTATAATGTTTTCTCCTTGGTCTGGGAATTCTGGAACCTGGCTACAATATTCCTAGGAGTTTTCTTTTTGGAATGTTTTTCAGGAGGTGATCTGTGTATTCTTTCAACCTCTATTTTGCCCTCTGGGTCTAAAACATTAGGGCAATTTTCCTTGAGAATTTCTTGAAGGGTGATTTCTAGGTTCTTTCTTTAATCATTGTTTTCAGGTAGTCCAATAATTTTTAAGTTATTTCTCCTGTATCTATTTTCCAGGTCTGTGGTTTTTCCCATGAGATATTTCAAATTGTCTTCTATTCTTTCATTTGTTTGGATCTGTTTAACAGCATATTGATTTCTCAGTCTTCTTAGTCTCCTCCTTTTCAACACCCCTTACCCTTCTACTATATATAGGACACAATAAATTTTTATACTTATCAGAGTAAATTACTCCCTGTTTGATTCCAAACCAATGAGAGTAAATTTCAAACATTGCTCCTCTCCCTCCCTCCTTTTCCTCTGTTTAATGAATTTATGTGTCTATTCACATTAGAATAGTAAACTTCAATGATTAATTTGATCCCTCTTTGGACCAGAGCCAGGAAGAATAATGTTTAAATGATGTTCTTCTCCCTCTTTCTTTCCCCTCTTCTATAGTGTGTTTTGATGCCTCTTCAGATGGCATATTTTACCTTTTCCTAGCTCATCCTTTCCTTTTTCCCATTACAGTCTCTTTGATCCCCTTAATAGTCTTTTTTTTTTTAGACTTCATGTTAGTGCATTCATACCCACACCCTCTATCTAAGTACAACCCTTTAGAAGGTCATGATAATCATAAAGATTTCAAATATTGCCAGTTATCAGCTCCACATATAGGGATGTGAACATTTTGCTCTTGTTGCATCCCAAGTAATGAGCTTGTGTTTGTGGGTGTGGGTATGTGCACTTATGCATGTGTGAGACTGTGTTTCCCTTGTTTACCTTATTATATTTTTCTGGAGTCTTGTAATTGGAGATCAAAATTTCCATTGAGCTCTGGCTTTTTCATCAGGAAAGTCTGGAAGTCTCTTATTTCATTAAAGTCCATCTCCTTGCCTGAATGATAATGCTCAGTTTTGCTGGGTTGTAGTCCTATCTCTCTTGCCCTAAGAAATATCAAATTCCAGTCCCTGCACTCTTTTAATGTAGAAGCTTCTAGGTCCTGTGTGATCCTAACTGTAGTTCCTCAATATTTGAATTGTTTCTTTTTAGCTGCTTGTAGATTTTTTTCTTTAATCTTGTAATTCTGGAATTTGGCTACTATATTTCTTGGAGTTTTCAGTTTGGGATCTCTTTCAGGAGGAGTCCGGTGAATTCTATCAATAGCTATTTTATCTTCTGCTTCCAGGACCTCAGGACAGTTTTCTTTGACAGTCTCTTGGAGCATGTTGTCTAGACTGCTTTTTTCATCGTGGCTTTCTGGTAGACCAATAATTCTTAAGTTGTCTCTCCTGGATCTGTTCTCTAGGTCAGTTATTTTTCCAGTGAGATATTTTACATTTTCTTCCAATTTTTCGATCGTTTTGGTTGTTTTTTTTTTTTTTATTGACTCCTGCTGCATCATAAAGTTCTGAGTTTCAGTTTGATTGTACCTAATTTTTAGGGAATTATGGTCTTCAGGTAGTTTTTGAAGTTCCTTTTTTAGGGAGGTATTTTCTCCAATTACTTCACTAATTTTCTTTTTAAGGATTTGTTTTCTTCACTGAGACTTTTTTCCGAGTTGGTCACTACTTCCCTGATTTGGTCGTTAAAATTTTTCTCAAGCTTCTCCAGGAATGCTATTTGGGCTTGAGACCAGATCATGTTTCCTTCTGTGGTCTCAGGTGTGGGTAGAGAGTCTATATTGTCCTGTGTATTTAGTTGTTCTTCCCCTACATAGTAGGCTCGAATAGACTTTCTTGTCATCCCCTTCTCCTTTTCAGCTTCCTTCCTTCCCATTGTGACTTCCTGTTTCTTAGTGTCTCAGGCTATGAGTTTAGGGCATGATCCTTGACTTTGAATACCTCTGGGTGGCTAGTTTATGGCTAAGTCAGGGAAATCAGTGAGGAATGTAGATGTGTAGGTGTGGGTGTGTCTGACCACTTCAGATTTCTGCCTCTATACCCCTGGGCTATAAGTAGGCTTTTGTTGGTGAGGTGTGGTGGGGCTTGTTTCAACCCCTCCCTCTCTTCTCTTCAGATTCCTGGCTGTCTCAGTTACACCCCTTCTTGGAGACTCTAAAGCCTGAGGCTATTTCCATTAACTTGGGATTTCAATCTGGGTCAGAGACTCATCTTTGGGTTTTCTGCTTCATGAAGGAGGGATGGGAGGATCTGAGCAGCTAGAATTTACTTTGCCATTTCAGCCCCTGTATTATACAGGCAGGCAGTTTCCAAACTTCCAGGTTGGGGGCTGAATGCAGCCAGAGAAGCCACTCTCTCCACTGGGGGCCTAACTCTCCTACCTGGCTCCAATGATCCTTCCCCTCTTCGAGATGACTGTGATTTGTCCTTGGTAAGTCTGCAGGCTGGGGCTTTTTCTCTCTCTGGTGTAGTCTGCTTGTCTGCTCTTAGGTCTGAGCTATGCAGACCCCACACGCTCTGTGCTCAGCCAGTCCGGACACACTGGGCAACCTCCTGGCCTGGACACTGCCACACTCTGTCTTCCATTGGGCTCTGTCACTTTGGAATCCGCTCAGATTCACCCTTTGAGCCTTAGTGACCGAGGAGCTCAGTGAGGTTACTGCTTCCTTTCTGCCATCTTGGCTCTGCCCCTCACCAATTTCCTCTTGAAAAAGATCCCCAAAAGAAAATTCCTAGGAATCTTATAGCCAAATTCCAGAGTTCCCAGGTCAAGGAGAAAATACTGCACGCAGTCAGGAAGAAACAATTTGAATATTGTGGAAACAAAATCAGGATAACACAAGACCTAGCGACTTCTATATTAAGGGATAGAAGGGCTTTGGATATGATATTCAGGAAGTCAATGGAGCTAGCACTAAAATCAAGCAAAACCAAACATAAGGCCACAGGGGAAAATATGGTCATTAAGTGAAATAGAGGACTTTCAAGCATTCTTGATGAAAAAACCTGAACTTAACAGAAAATTTCACTTTCAAATACAAGAAACAAGAGAAGCATGAGCAGTTAAATAGGAAAAAAGAAATCATAAAGAACTAATTAAGTTGAAATTTTTACATTCCCACATGGAAAAACAATAATTTTAACTTATAATAACTTTTCTCAGTATAAGTATAGCTGAAGGGAATATGTGTATATATATATATATATATATACACACACACACACACACACACATATATATATATATATACACACAATATATATTCACATATAATATGTATACATATACATATATATATGTATATATATTATATGTGAATACATACTTATATGTATAGGAATATGTATGTGTATATAAAGTATGGGCATTTGTATGTTTATGTATATATAGACAGAGGGCACAGGATGAATTGAATAGGAAGGCATGATATCTAAAATATAAAATTAAGATTTGAGAGAAGAATTTATTGGGAAAAAAAGAAAGGAAGAGATAGATTAGGATAAATTATCTCATATGAAAGTGGAAAGAGCAGACTATTACAATGGAGGGGAAGAGCAGGAAGGTGAAAGGGAATGCGACAACCTGATTCTCATTGAATTTGGCCTAAGGAGGGAATAAAACACATACTCAGTTGGGTATCTTACCCTACAAGAAAATTGGCGGGTAGGGGATAAGAGGGGGGAAGATGGAAGGGATGACAGATTGGGGGAAAGGGTAGTTGGAAGCAAACATTTTTGAAAAGGGATAGGGTCAAAGAGATGAAGTGTAGGCTCTGGGAACCCTCTTGAGCTCTCCTTGAATCTTTGAGGTACAGGCTCAATACCCTAAAATGCCAACATGCCGGGTGCTGCTGATTGAATTTGACTCAAATCTTCTCTCAGTCAAAGAAAAGCAAAGTTTATTAAAAGTTCACTTGTATTGTACACAGAGTAAGGCTGTGCTAGAAAATTCAGTGGTGCTCACACAACATGGTGTGAGATGGGGTCTTATATACAGAAGGTTGTGGGAGGAATCTAGGGGTGGTCTAGAGGAGGAGTTTGGGGAGGGTTTTCAGAAGGATTTAATGAGCTAAATGAGTGAATAAGGTTAGGAAGTTGATGGAGGTTACCTGGAGATTACAGACAATGGTGGCCTAGGCAAGTACAAGTTTGGGTTGCTATTTTGAGAGGCTTAAGGGTGGGAAGTAGATGGAAAATGCAGGGATAGGCTAGCAACAGAGTTCTGGACCCAGCCACAATGTAAGTCTTATGGCCTCAGGCAAATGCCTCATCAAATGGGATAATTTAATCAGAGTCCAAGCAGGGGGTGGGGGTGGGTGTCCCAGAGCCTGTACCTTAAAGATTCAAAAGCTCACTGAAGAGAATCATTCTTTCAGAATTAGACTGGAGCAAATGGAAGCTAGTGACTTTATGAGAAATCAAGATGCTGTTAATAAGATCCAAACAAATGAAAGAATAGAAGGCAATGTGAAATATCTCATGGGAAAAACCACTGACCTGGAAAATAGATCCAGGAGAAATAATATAAAAATTATTGGATTACCTGAAAACTATGATCAAAGAAAGAACCTAGAACTCATCCTTGAAGAAATTCTCAAGGAAAAGTGCTCTAATATCTTTTGAACCAGTGGACAAAATAGAGGTTGAAAGACTCCACCAATAACCTCCTGAAAAAGGTCCCAAAAAGAAAACTCCTGGCAATATTATAGCCAGGTTCCAGAATTCCCAGATCAAGGAGAGAATATTACAAGTAGCCAGGAAGAAACAATTGGAATACTGTGGAAATGCAATCAGGATAGTGCAGTGTCTGGCAGTTTCTATACTGAGGGATAGAAGTGCTTGGAATATGATATTTTGCAGGGCAAAGAAGCTGGGATTAAAACCAAGAATCACCTACCCAGCAAAACTGATTATCATGTTTCAGGGGAAAATATGGTCATTCAGTGGAATAGAGGACTTTCAAGCATTCTTGATGAAAAAAAAACAGAGTTGAATAGAAAAGTTGACATTCAGGTACAAGAAGCAAGAGATTCTTGAGGAGGTAAACAGGGAAATGAAATTATAATGAACTTATCAAAGTTGAACTATTTACATTCCTACATGGAGAAAGACAATTGTAACTGATGAAACTTTTCTCAGTATGAAAATAGTTGAAGAAGGGTATATGGTAATATGAATACATATATGAATGTGTGTATATATACATATAGATAGATAGGTAGATAGATAGATAGATAGAGGACACAGGTCAAATTTAATAGGAAGGGATCATACTTAAAAGGTGAAATTAAGAGGTGAGAGAGGAATATAACAAGAGGAGATGGGGAGAGACAGAATGGGGTAAACCATCTCATATAGAAGAGGCAAGGGAAAATGGTTACATGAGAGGGGAAGAACCAGAAGGCAAAAAGGAAAAACCTTATTCTCATTGAATTTCGATCAGGGCGAGAATGACATACATATTAAACAGGATATCTCACCCTACAGGAGATTAGGGGGGAAGGGGATGAAAGGGGTGATGATGGAAGGGAGGGAAGGGGGGGAGGGAAGTCTGAAACACCCACTTGTGAAAAGGGACAGAATCAAGTTAGAGAATAGACCAGGTGGGAGGTGGGATAGGAGGGAGGGCAATATAGACAGTCTTTTACAATATATCTACTATGGTAAAGTTTTGCATAGCTACACATGTACAACATAGACTGAATAGCTTATCTTCCCAGTAAAGGTGGGTGACAATGGAGGAAGGGAATAAATCTGGAATTCAAAGTTTTAAAATCAAATGTTTAAAAATGTATAAACACTATTATTAATACCATTTTACATATAATTTGTAAATAAGATATACAGGCATTGGGCACAGATATTCACCTTGCCCTACTGAAAAAGTTGAAGGTGGTATGGGTGAAGATGTGGGAGAGAGCATATGGGGTGAGGGGATATCCTGTGGGACAGCTATTCTGGGGTGGGGGTAGAGAAAAATTGGGAAAAATTGTAACTCAAAATATGACATAAATGAATTATGTAAACCCAATTTAATAAATCATCTGGGAAAAGAAAAAAATAACTTGAAAAAATTTTCAAGGAGAGCTCAATGGGGTTCTCAGTGCCTATACCTCATCAAAAGCAGAAACCATGAATTAACAAAATAGAGAGCAACATTGGGTATAAAATGGATAATTTTTATTGTTAAATTTTATCAGTGTTTCTACATATAAAACAAATGTAACCAATATCAGAAGGAAAGCAAAACAAATTAGGAGAAAACATTTTTATAGAGTTTCTCAGATAAAAACCTTATATCACAGATATATAAAGAACTATCTCAAATATATAAAAATATGAGTCATTCCCCAATTAAAAAATGATCAAAGGATATGAAGAGACCTTTTTCCAATGAGGAAATTGAAACAGTTTATAGTCATATGAAAAAATGGTCAAAATTGGGAAGAGAAATGAGAATGATGGAAGAAAATCATGAAAATTAAGTCAACATCTTAACTGAAGAAAACAACACCCTAAAAATAGACTAACTCAAATGGAAAAAGAGTCCCTAAAAGCCAAAAAGCCAAATTTGACAGATTGAAAAATAATCTTAGGTTGCAGCAAATAGAAGCTAGTGACTTTATGAGAAATCAAGATATTATTAAACAGATCCAACAAATGAAAAATAATAGAAGGCAATTTGAAATATCTCATTGGAAAAACCACTAACCTGGAAAATAAATCCAGGAGAGATAATTTTAAAAATATTGGACTACCTGAAAGCCATGATCAAAAAAAAAAAAAAGAACCTAGAAATCATCCTTTAAGAAATTCTCAAGGAAAATTGCCCTGAGATTTTAGAACCAGAGGGCAAAATAAGGTTGAAAGAACCCACCTCTTGAAAAAGATCCCAAAAAGAAATCTCCTAGGAATATTATAGCCAAATTCCAGAATTCCCACATCAATGAGAAAATACTGCAAGCGGTCAGGAAGAAACAATTTGAGTATTGTGGAAACAGAACAAGGATGACACAAGACCTAGCAACTTCTGCATTAAGTGATTGAAGGGCTTTGGATATGATATTCAGTAGGTCAAAGGAGCTAAAACTAAAAACAAAACTTAGTGTAATTCTACAAAGAAAAATATGCTCATTAAATGCAATAGAGGACTGTCAAGCATTCTTGATTAAAAAACCAGAGATAAATAGAAAATTTGGCATTCAAATACAAGAAGTAAGAGAAGCATGAGAAGGTAAACAGGGAAAGGAAACAATAAGGAACTTAATTAAAAAGTTTAACTATTTACATTCCTACAGGGAAAAATGATAATTGTAACCTATGAAACTCTTCTCAGTATGAGAACAGTTAAAGCGAATAGAAATATGTATCAGTATCATGAGACTAGATTGATACCTTGAATGCAGGACTAATTGAATAGCAGGAAAACCACAAGTACAATTGACTATATTGATAAGAAAAAAAATCATTGTTATATCAATAGATTCACTAAAATATTTTTGAAAACACATAATACCAATTCTTGATTAAAACAACAGAAAGCATAGGAAAAAAATGGAACTTTTCTAAAATGTTAAGTCATTATTCACTTATTACCAAAAGATAATAGTGTCTGTAATAGAGATAGGCTAGAACCCTTCCCAATAAGATCAGGGTGAAGGAAAGATGTCCATTATCATTATTTTTAAGTGTTTTCCTGTAAAAAAAAAAAGTAAGTATAACCATAAGAAAAGTTAATTGAAACAATTAACACAGGTGATGAAGAAACAGAATTGTCCCTTTTTGAAAGATGATATGATGGTTTTCTAAGAGAACTACAGAAAATCAACTAAAAAACTAATTGAAACCATTAACACCTTTAGCAAAGTTGTAGGACAGAAACACAAACTCATGCAAATTTTCAGCTTTCTCTATATTAGCAATAAAACCTAGAAGGAAGAAATAGAAAGAGAAATTCAATTTAAAGTAACTGTAGAGAGTATACAGTTCTTGGGAATCTAGCTGACATGACACATGCAGTAAATATATGAACACAGTTAAAAAATTCTCTTCACTCAAGTCAAGATGGAAATAAGTAATGAGAGAAATGTTAATTGTTTGTAGATATGTTAAACAAATATAATACAAATGAAAATACTACCTAAATCAGTTTAATTATTCAATGCCATGCCAATTAATCATCACACAATTACTTTATAGATCTAAAAAAAATCCTGTGATTCATTAGGAGGAACAAAAGGAATTTTAAGAGAGTCAATGGAAAAAAAAATGTAAAGGAAGGGGGCCTAGCAGTATCAGATTTTCATCACCCTGTGAAGTGTTAATCC
Source organism: Gymnobelideus leadbeateri (assembly GCA_011680675.1). Classification (NCBI taxonomy): domain Eukaryota; kingdom Metazoa; phylum Chordata; class Mammalia; order Diprotodontia; family Petauridae; genus Gymnobelideus; species Gymnobelideus leadbeateri. The sequence continues at coordinate 66,295 of WOXC01005913.1, read as the reverse complement.
TCCAAACAGTTTGTTAGGGTATAAAAAATAAAGTATCTGATCAGTAAAATAGATTAGGTATACAGTACAGTATACAAAAGCAAATGAACACAATAACCAAGTATTTTATAAACACAAAGATCCCAGCTACTGGGACAAGAACTCATTATTTGACAAATATTACTGGGATGCATAGTAAACAATCTGGAAGAAACAAGTCATAGCCCAACATCTCAAAAGGTATATCAAAATAAGCACAAAATGAGTAGGTGATTTTTGTATACAGCTGATACCATAAGAAAATTAGGGAAGAATGGAAAAATTATGTCATATCAGGGATAGGTTATAGTTCATGGATAGTAAGATACATTACCAAACAAAGGAATTTGGGGTTACTGGGAGGCAAAATGGTTAATTTTTGTTATATAAAATCAAAATATTTTTTGTATAGAGCAGTCAAAAAAGAATTTTTAACTATTACAAATATTTTAATAAGTGTCCTCTGCAAGGCATTTAAAACACCAGTTTGTGAGGATAAACTCCATTGGAGAGAGAGAAGACAGAACACAGGTAGTCACGGAGCTGAGGAATTTTCTTGATTTGGGGTAGGATCTGAGAGTCTCCTGTTTTCTGATCAGCCTTGTGCTGCTCTGTAATCTCGTATTTCTCTTTTTCTGTGTCAAAAATCTCTCCTTCTTGGTGTCTAGGTTTACGGAGCCTCTTCTTCTTGAAGTAAGCATCAGTAAGATGATTTGGAATTTTCACACCTGAAAGGTTAACTCAGGTAGAAGTGGCAATGACAAATTTCTGATGGGTCCTTCTCAGAGGATCACGGTTGATGGTCAGAGGTCCAGTCACCAGTAGCAAGCCACTAGCCAGTTGCTTTAGGAAAACCACACGCTTGCCCCTGTGGCGGCCAGTGAGCATGATCAGAACCATACCTGGCTTGATGCTAGCTCCAAGTCTCCTCACATTCTGGCTAAAGGGCTTTTTGCCATGACTTAGCAGCTTTCTAGGCACATCCTCAGTAGGGTGATACCTAGGCATTTTGCGAATCTTTACCACTCGAGTTCCTCCATTCTTATCAACACCAACAGGCTTTGAGATAGTAGCAGGCACTTTGTCTTTCTTCTTCCTTTCAATCCGGGTTTTGGGGGTAGCATATTTCTGCTTGTACATGGCTCTCCAGGAATACATGGCAGACCTGGAGTATCTACCGATCCCTCGGGCCAGGACTGGGTTCCGACTGCAATGCTTTTGAGGCTTTTTGGCCTTTTCAGCTACATCTTCCTTTTTTTTCTCTCTTTTTTTTCCTTTTTTACCTTCTTTTCCTTGGGTGGCTTTTGGTCTGCCATCTTGAGAGATGGGAAAGAAAATTATGGTCTTCCGGTCTAGAGCAGTCAAAATTAAAAGAAAAGCAGGAAGTAGGGGGTTTTATAAGTTTTCTTGATAAAAGCCTCCTTTCCCTAATATATAGAGAGAATTGAACTAAATTTGTAAAAATAAAAGCCATTTGAACATTCACCAATTGAGGAATGGCTTTCTATTTTTTCCTATTGTTGTTAAATTGTCTTTCTTTAATTTCATCTCTAATTAATTTTTTCTTTTCCCTCCTTTCCTTCCTTCCTTTCTTCCTTCCTTCCGTCTCTTACTTTCCAAAAGTGAATAGCCATATAAAATCCCCCTTTCTTCCCAAGGATTAGTTAGATCACATCATCTAAATTTTGGCATATTGTCCCATAGTTGTCATAATCATTAAATAATTTATACTTTCTTTGATTTTTCCTCTAGCTTCCTCCTTTATTAGCATTGTTTTCCTTTTTGTTTGTTTGTTTGTTTCAATTTATTTCTCTAGTAGCCCTTTATACCTTTACTCAACATAATATTTATTTCATTGTGGTCCACAAAATGCGTGTTTAAATTTCTTCTTTTTTTGCATTTGTGAAGTTTTTATGCCCTAATAGACAGTTAATTTTTCTGAGAGTGACTTGAACAGCCTAGAAATAAGTATATTCCTTTCTATTCCCATTGAATAATCACTGATCTAACATATCTAGCTTTTCTGAAGTCCTTTTCAGATCCATAACTTCTTCCATTTTTTTTTATTATATTTCACTAGGTCTCAAAGGGAATATATTGAAGTTCTACCACTATTGAAGTTTTATTATCTATCCCTGTAACTCATTTAACTTTTCCATTAAATATTAAAATGCTATGCCATTTGTTCCATGTATGTTTAGTATTTGTATTAATCCATTGTCTATAGTACATTTCTGCATATTATAGTTCTCTATTCATATATTTTTTTTTGTATCACATAGTCCTACTAGAATGTAAGCACTTCATCCTTGTTTTATCCTTTATGATTGCTCAGTAATATTCACCTTTAAAATTTTCTCTTTACTCATATTAGTAATTCACCATTTCTACTAAGGTCTGCTCTTTTCATCAGGATTATTTAAAGTACTCTTTTTCATGAAAGATCCATTTTTTTTTCCATTGTAGAACTACTTTCAGTTTTGCTAAGTTATCCTTGGTATCAAGTATTTACATTTTTGTCTTTTGAATATAATATTCTAAATTCTGTTCTCTTTTATATTCATGCATATTAAGCCTTCTGTGACCCTGAAGTATGGCATTTAAGTATTAGAATTCTTTCTTTCTCACTGTAATATTTTATTTATTTGTTTTTGCTTTTGGAGGGCAATTGGGGTTAAGTGACTTGCCCAAGGTCACAAGGCTAGTTTTTGTATAGTGTGTGATGCCGGATTTCAACTCAGGTCCTCCTGACTCCTAGGCCAGTGCTCTATTCACTGTACCACCTAGGCCACCCCCATGATTTCTTAAAGTATGTTGTTGGTGGAGCCAAGATGGAAGAGTAGAAACAGAGCTTCCAAGGCACTCTGCCCCCAGATTACCTCCAAATTATGTAAAAGGGGACTCTGAATAACTTCTGGAGCCCCAGCACCCACAGAACAACATAGAGAAGCTAATCTCCTGCTGAGGACAGCCCAGCAGCCCTGCAGGAAGGACCAGTGCAGCGCTCTGGGAGCCGGCAGCGTGCAGCACGCAGTTTGTGGGGAGCTGAGCACAGGTCTGCCTGAGTTGTGGTTTGAGCCCCAGGGCAGCTGGGCCAGCAGCCGGATGGAGGGACCCCAGAACACCAGCAGCTGTGGCGATTCCAGAATTATCAACATAAACATGACTAGGACAAAGTAAGAGGTTAGTGCCCTATGGACTTTGGGACCAGTATTTAGGGACTGCATCGGCTTCCTCCCCTGGTGGCTAGAAGCCACTGAGGAGACACGCCATTTTGTAATTTTCAGAGGCAGCTCCAGCTCCTGGCCTGTGAACTGTAGGGAGACCCAACAATCAGACTTGGGGGGTATTTGCTCTTGCTTTAACCTCCCTGGATCTGGATTGTGATCTGGGGTGGAGGTCATGGGGTGGGTATCCAGCTTGCCAGAAACGGAAGTTGTGCCCTGACACGTTCGGGATGAAATTTCACCTGTCTGGTGGCAGAGACATACTGTGGCAACAAGCCCAAAGGAAAGTCAATAATTGGCAACATGCCAAGGAAAAGGAAACAAATTAAACAGAACAATGCAACCTTAGACTCCTATTTTGGGGGCAAAGAGGATCAAAGTACAGAATAAGGGGAGGACTGTGAGGTCCGAAATCCTGCCCTAAAAGGCCCATAGGAAAATATGAGTGGGTTACAGGCCATAGAGGACCTTAAGACGGACTTTAAAAAATCAAAAAAGAGTAGTGGAGATAAAATTGGGAAGAGAAATGAGAAGGATACAGGAAAAGTATGAAAGGAGGGTCAACAGTCTGACTGAGGAAAACAACACCTTAAAAATAGACTAACTCAAATGGCAAAGGAGGCCCAAAAAGGCAATGAGGAGAAGAATGTCTTAAAAAGTTGAATTTGCCAGATGGAAAAAGAATCCCAAAAGTTCACTGAGGAGATTCATTCCTTCAGAGTTAGACTGGAGCAAATGGGAGCTAATGACTTTATGAGAAATCAAGATGCTGTTAAGCAGATCCAAACAAATGAAAGAATAGAAGGCAATGTGAAATATCTCATGGGAAAAACCACTGACCTGGAAAATAGATCGAGGAGAGACAATTTAAAAATTATTGGACTACCTGAAAGCCATGATCAAAGAAAGAACCTAAAAATCACCCTTCAAGAAATTCTCAAGGAAAATTGCCCTGATGTTTTAGACCCAGAGGGCAAAATAGAGGTTGAAAGAATCCACTGATCACCTCCTGAAAAAGATCCCCAAAAGAAAACTCCCAGGAATTTTATAGCCAGGTTTCAGAATCCCCAGATCAAGGAGAAAATACTACAAGCAGCCAGGAAGAAACAATTTCAATATTGTGGAAACACAATCAAAATAGCACAGGACCTGGCAGCTTCTGCACTGAGAGATCAAAGGGCATGGAATATGATATTCCAGAGGGCAAAAGAGCTGTTATTGAAGCCAAGGGTCACCTACCCAGCAAAACTGAGTATCTTGTTTCAGGGGAAAATATGGTCATTCAGTGGAATAGAGGGCTTTCAAGCATTCTTGAGGAAATAACCAGAGTTGAATAGAAAATTTGACATCCAGACACAAGAAGCAAGAGATACCTGAGAAGGTAATCAGGGAAAAGAAATAAAAAGGAACTTATCAAAGTTGAACTATTTACATTCCTATATAGAAAAAGAATAACTGTGACTGATGAAACCTTTCTCAGTATGAAAATAATGGAAGAAGGGTGTATGGCCATATGAATACATATGTGAATGTGTGTATCTATGTTTCAGTTATATATGGATAGAAGGCAGAGGTTGAATTTGGTAGGAAGGGATGATACTTAAAGGGTGAAGTTATGAGGTGAGAGAGGAAATTGGCAAGAAGAGATGGGAAGAGACAGAGTAGGGTAAACTATCTCATGTAGAGGAAGCAAGGGGAAGTAGCTGCATGGGAGGGGAAGAATAGGAAGACAAAAGGCAAAACCACATTCTCATTGAATTTGGTTCAGGGAGAGAATCACATACATACTAAATGGGATATCTCAACCTGCAGCAGAATAGGGGGAAGGGGGATGAGAGGGAGGATAATGGATGGGAGGGCATTCTTGGGGGCAGGGGAGGTTGGAAGTACCCACTATAGAAGAAGGACAGGATCAAGTAGGGAATGGCCCGGGGAGGGGATGGGTGGGAGGGAATTATAAGCAGCTTTGTACAATATATCTACTATGGTAAAGTTTTGCATAGCTAGACATGTACAACATATACTGAATTACTTATCTTCCCAGAAGGAATGGGTGCTAAGGGAGGAAGGGAATGGTTCTGAAATTCGAGGTCTTAAAATTAAATGTTTCAAATATATATAAATACTATTATTAATAAAGTATGTTGTCTAGGCTTATTTTTTGTTGTTGTTCATGGATTTCATTTAGTACACTGATCATTTAATTACTTCTCCTTGATATGTTTTCTAGGTCAATATTTAAAATATGACATATAATATTTCTTCTTTTAGTTTTTCTTTAATTGCTTGATTTTGTTTTTTGTTTAAATATTTCTTCCTTCCTCATGGATTCTATTCTATTTGATCCATCTTAATATTGCAGCAGTCTCCCAGTTGGGTATGGTTTTGTACTTCTTTTATTGAGCTGTTACTTCAGTTATCAAATGTTTCCTTCATAGTTCTCTTTTCTTTATTATATTTTCAATAAACATGCTCATTTCATTTATAAAATAATTTACAATCATTCCTGTTCTTGCTTAATTTCTTCCAGGAATTCTAGTTAAACTTGTTGAAACCTATCCTAAGATTTTTTTTCGTGTTTTTTTTTTGTTTGTTTGTTTGTTTTTTCAGAGAGGCTGTGATTAAAGTTATCTTGGAGTTATCATTTTCTTTTTTTTTCTTTTTTTTCTGGATATACTTATATAACAAATGCTTTATTAATTTCTGGTTTACATTATTCATTTCCACCATATTTTGAGTTACAATTTTCCCCATTTTTCCCCTACCCACCATCCCAGAATAGCAGTCCCACAAGATATCCTCTCATCCAATCTGCTCTCTCCCATATCTTCTCCCATACCCCCTCGATTTTACTATTAGGGTGAGGTGAGTCTCTGTGCCCCAATGCTTGAACATCTTATCTCCCAATTACATGCAAAATCATATTAATAATAGTATGTATATATATCTGAAACATTTAATTTTACAACCTCGGATTTCAGATCCATTCCCTTCCTCCCTTGTCACCCACTCCCTCTGGGAAGATACGCAATTCAGTATGTGTTGTACATGTATAGCTATGCAAAACATTACCATAGTAGATATATTGTAAAAGGCTGCTTATAATTCCCTCCCACCCATCTCACCTCCCCACCTGGTCCATTCCCTACATTGATCCTGTCCCTCTTTGATTGTGGGTACTTCCAACCTCCCCTACCCCCAGAATGCCCTCTCCTCCATCATCCCCCCTCTCATCCCCTTTCCCTCTTTTCTCCATAAGGGTGAGATATCCCATTTATTATGTATGTTATTCGCTCCCTGAGCCAGATTCAGTAAGAATATGGTTTTGCCTTTTTGCCTTCCTGTTCTTCCCCTCCCCTGCAGCCACTTCCCCTTGCTTCTTTTACATGAGATAGTTTACCCTACCCTGATCTGGGAATTCTGGAATCTGGCTATAATATTCCTGGGAGTTTTCTTTGTGGGGTCTTTTTCAGGAGGTTATCGGTGGATTCTTTCAACCTCTATTTTGCCCTCTGGGTCTAAAACATCAGGGCAATTTTCCTTGCAAATTTCTTGAAGGGGAATTTCTAGATTATTTCTTTGATCATGGCTTCCAGGTAGTCCAATAATTTTTAAATTATCTCTCCTGGATCTATTTTCCAGGTCAGTGTTATTTCCCATGAGATATTTCACATTGCCTTCTATTCTTTCATTTGTTTGGATCTGTTTAACAGCATCTTGGTTTCTCATAAAGTCATGAGCTTCCATTTGCTCCAGTCTAACTTTGAAGGAATGAATCTCCTCAGTGTGCTTTTGAGATTCTTTTACCATCTGGCAAATTCGGCTTTTTAAGGCATTCTTCTCCTCATTGCCCTTTTGGGCCTCCTTTGCTATTTGAGTCTATTTTTAGGGTGTTATTTTCCTCAGTCAGGCTGTTGACTCTTGTTTCATACTTTTCCTGCATCCTTCTCATTTCTCTTCCCAATTTTCCCTCCACTTCTCTTATCTGCTTCTTAAGGTCCTCTATGGTCTGTAACTCCCTCATATTTTCCTTTGGGGCTTTTGGAGCAGGCTTTCTGACCTCACAGTCCTTCTCCTGTTCCCTGCTTTGATCTCTTTATCCCAAAATAGGAGTCTAATGTTGCATTTTTCTGTTTATTTTGTTTCCTTTGCCTAGGCATGTTGCCACTTAATTACTTGACTTTGGGGCTTGTGGCCATAGTAGGACTCTGCCACAAGACAGGGGAGCTTCTGTCCAGAACACTGGGGTCTTCCCAACTTCCAGTTCTGGCAAGTTGGATACCCACCCAAGACCTCCCCCAAGATCACAGTCCAGATCCAAGCAGGTTAAAGCAAGAGAGATTAACCTCCAGGACTTATAGCTGGATCTCCCTACAGTTTGCAGGCCAGGAGTTGATGCTGCCACTGAAGCTGCAAAATGTCGAGTGTGCCGTGAATCTTCAGTGGCTTCTAGTCCCCAGGGGAGGAAGCCGATGCGTTCCCCAAATACTGGTCCCAAAGTCCATAGGGCACTAACCTTTTACTTTGTCCTAGGCATGCCTGTGTTGATAATTCTGGAATTGCTGTAGTTGCTGGTGTTCTAGGGTCCCTCCAGCTGGCTGCTGGCCCAGCCACTCTGGGGCTAAAACCGCAGCTCACGAGGACCTGGGATTAGCTCTCCAGGTGCTAGTCTGTCGGCTCCCAGAGTGCTGCTCTGGCCCTCCCTGCAGGGCTGCTGGGCTCTCCTCAGTTGGAGGTTAGCTTGTCTGTGTTGTTCCTTGGGTGCTGGGGCTCCAGAAATTGTTCAGAGTCCCCTTTTACATGGTTTGAAGGTGGTCTGCTGGGAGAGCACCTTGGAAATGTTTTTTCTACTCCACCATCTTGGCTCTGCCCCCGGAGTTATCATTTTCTTCTAGGTTTGTGTTTTAAGTGACTCTGGGACCATATTCATTCTCTCTCTCTCTCTCTCTCTCTCTCTCTCTCTCTCTCTCTCTCTCTCTCTTTCTCTCTCTCTCTTTCTCTCTCTTTCTCTTTCTCTCTCTTTCTCTTTCTCTCTCTCTGTCTCTCTCCCTCCCTCCCCCCTCCTTTTCCCTCCCACCATCTTTCTTTCATTAGTATTCATTTTGTTTTGTTTACTCAGTTTATAGCCTTATTTCCAGAATTCAAACTTTTTGTTAGAGAAAGGCTCTGAAAACATCTGAAGGGCATGTCTCGGACTTGCCTAGTCCTTTTTGTATCTTCCTGGGTCTTCCTGCTGCTTTTCCTGTTTATTGAATGCTATGTTCTTCAAAGGTCTCAGTAGTAGCTTAAATTGAAGATCTGCAAGCTTTCCATGCATCCTTAATAGTCTCATCCAGGGAAAAGTCTCATTGCTCCTGGATTAAATTCTGCAAGCTCCTAACTGGGTTTGAGTCTGAAAAACACAAATGTGTGCTTGCCCCTAGTTGGAACTTCAGTAGATTGCTTTTAGACCCAACCACTGTCAGGTAGCTAGAAGCCTTATCTCTTCAGGGTCAGTGTATTAGAGCTACAGGTTTCCACTAGACTTGATCTTACAGACTTATTTATTCCAATGTAGATTTCAAACAGGATATTACATCCTACTCCATTCCTAGGTGTCAGAGATATGCTGTTGCTGCTTTCATATTACTCTTCCTTGTTCAGTACATATACTCAGTCTCAAAACAATTCTTGTACTGGTCTACCAGCCTTAGATCCTGATACTCTTCTCATTTTACACTGGATTTGTAACCTAGCTCTAGGGTCTGAAGAACAGAATTGCTAGTTGATTCTTATTTTTGCTCCATGCACAGTGTCAAGCCTCACTTTGCTAGATCTTGAAATTCTATTTTCCCCTGGTACATAACTCTAGGATTCCAGTTCAGTCCTTGAACTGCAAAGTCAGTACTAAGTCTTTCTGCTTAGTCTCACCCACAGAGTATAAAGATGTGTGTACCTGAACTGAAAAATGACACTGATTTTTCCTTAGGTTTGTATTTTCTAAGTGGTTCTGATGGGCAGATGGGTTATACTACTTCCTCCTACTCTGCTATATTGTCTCTTCTCTTTGGAATAGTATATATCAAGAAGTATAAGATCTCCAGTTGCACACAAAAATGATGTATCATGAAAACTTGAGGTTAATAAGTAACAGAAGTATGGACTTTCAGAAAAAGAGAGACAACTAAGTAATTTCTCCAAAAAAGTGAAATTGCCCACTCTCCACCCTGACTGAAAAAAAAAATCCAAGAACTTGCCTACATTCCAAATAATAGAAGTATAGAAAATAGAAGTATAAGAAAGTTAATTAAGTAAAATTACAAAAACAATCATATAAAATATGAAATCAATTCTCTCCTTTTTATATGTTATTTATTTTTCCCCTTGTAATTGTAATGGGATTTGAAGATCTTACATCCCCCTTGTATTGGCAAGCTAATGGGTACTTAGCACTTAGTTCCAAGTTCATGATTGTGTCAGGTATTAAGACACAGAACTTGTGAATCTCACAGTAGGATAAACTTGCTGATGTAACAAGAAGGGGTGGAGCAGGGAGGAGCTAATTACATATATAAGGAGAGGCCCAGGCTGGAGAGGGAAGAGATTTGAAGAACAGAACTTGTGGTGGCAGAACTTGTTCTGAGGACTTTTGAGAGCCATCCAGAACTTCTGCCAAGAACTGCTGGTTGCTGGAATTGCTGGGAGCAAGCAGCCTGGAGGCCAAGCAGCTACCATAAGTGAGGAGAGGAGGATCTTTGCCTGAGGGAGCCTGTTTTGTTTTGAAGGCTTGGGAATGTTGGTGCTTACTGCATTAATTATGTGTACCAACTTCATGGTTACTGAAATGACTTTGATCTTCTGGTTTTTGGATTTAGTTTTCTGGTATTTGAATAAAGGCTTTGGTTTTGTCCTCCATGTGGAGAGCTTGTTACATTTTGTGACTCACAGCTATACCAGCATATTCATAGCTGCCATGGGAATTGTCAATATTTCATTATTGTTACACCCCTAGAGATTAATTTGAATAAAGAGAAACCAATAAATCAAGATTACCTGTGAGGCTAAAAAATTAATAAAGTATCAAAAGAAAAAAAAAGAGGAAAGTTAAATTAATACCCCATGGATAAAATAGTTGACAGTTTTTAGGTGAATTAATATTTTTTGTAGGAAGGACTACCAATTGGGTAGTTTCACAAACAGGGTGAAGGGAAGAGGGTAAGTATTGAATCACTATCATGTCCATAGGTGAATAAGTAAAGGACATGAAATTCTTTAGCATCTCAATGAGACTAGAATTAGGAGAATAAGATAAAAGCAATAGAGGGGAGAGGTGAAGGGAGGGTAGGGGGGACATATGAGATGTACTACTATAGAAGAATAAAAGGAAAAGTTACCACTAAAGAACATTAGCAGCTGGTTGGTGGGGGAGTGGGGAGTAGAGCTTTGGACTTGAATTTAGGAAGACCTAAGTTCAGATCCAGCTTCAGACACTAGCTGTGTGTCCCTGGGCAAGTCTCTTCACCTCTGTCTGCTACAGATTCCTAAACTATAAAATGAGCATAATGATATACATACAGGGTTGTGTGAGGAAAAACATGAGACGCTTTAAGACACTTAGCACAGTATCTGGTGCATAATAGATGCTTAATAAATCTTTCCTTCCTTCCTTCCTTCCTTCCTTCCTTCCTTCCTTCCTTCCTTCCTTCCTTCCTTCCTTCCTTCCTTCCTTCCATAACTAAATCAAACTATTATCCATGGCATGCAACTTTACCCAAGACAGACAGGTCATAGTGGAGAGGTCTATTAAAAGATCTGTGACATAACCAGGGATATATAAATACTTATGACTTTCCTTCATGTATCAGATAATAAAAATCAGAATGGACTGGAAGAAAAGAGAAATAATGAAGACAAAAACAATAAAAGATAAAACAATACAGAATTGAATGCTATGTAGTTAAAATGACAAAACTTTGTGCCAGTGATGAGTTGGGAACATGGACCTCCCTCCCTTTTTTGCAAAGATAAGAGGTCTATGAATGTATATACTATGAGACAAGTTAATGTGTTAGCTGGTTTTGCTAAACTGATTCTTTCTTATACTCACTGTCCACAACTTTTTATTCTTTGTTACAAGGGCTAGTTCTCTCGTGTAATAAAGGTAGGGGAGAGGAGTAGGATGTGGTTTGAAATGAATATAAATAGGAAAAAAACCACTAAAATATATTTTGAAATAAATGTTACAATTTTGCCATGGATCAATGACCATGATCATGGTCAACCACCTCAACTTATACATTAAAGGATCTTTTCTCTCTCATCATGTACTGCACTGTGTATGGGGGAAAGGCTCATCTGGAAAATGACTAGGTCAAGGTATATCATATAATAGTCAGGTAGGAAGGAACCTTATAAATTAATGAATGACCTCTACTCACCTCCTTTAATTACTGTGTAAAGTAGTCAAGGAGAGAGAAATCCCATAGAGAAGTGGAGAAGAGCCCAATAAAATTTTCCAAGTCCAACAGAATGGTTGCTAGGCTCATAAATTCTACCCACTGCAAGACTGCACGATGATATTCTTTCTAGAGTCTACCCGTCTTTCGGTTCTAAAAGTTTCACTTTATGAAACCTCACTTTTAGAAAACTTTGAACATTACCACATTACTACTTCTGACATTTACATAGTACTTTAAAGTTTGCAAAATGGTTTTTACATAAATTATCTCATTTAAAGCTCATGGCAAATATTCACAGGTGATAAAATTGAGCCAGAAACTAGAAAGGTCAGAAAAGGAGTTGATAGACTTACCAATATTATGGCTTAAAAGTGTTTGCTCTGTGTTGAATTCTGTCTACTCCTCACCCTCCCTTGACCCAGCCCTGCTACTTCCTCCTCTTCAGCATCTGAGCTGCTTATTTAACCTGGAAAAACACACACACACACACACACACACACACACACACACACACACACTCACACAACCTCAAGCTTTGTACCTGAGCTCCAATTAGTGCCATGTCAAACTTCTCTAGGTGATTTTTAGAGGAGCTGTTTGTTTTCATTTTCCCAAGTGCCAAAAACAAAGAGGTAGGGGAATAGGGCTGACTGCTGCTGCTGAAATCACAGGCTCGAGATACCAGAAAACTGCATGGTTCACAGAAAGTCCGAGCTAGCTGACAAATGGGAAGACATAATCCAAATCAGATTAAACCCCATAAGAAAAATGTGCTTCCACGTTTGTACATAAGTTGCTTATCAGAGCCCTGATCCTCTTCTTCCTTCCCCTATGATCAGAGCTCTCTGTTGTACCAGGCATCCTTCCTAAAAAGACTTCTGAATTAATATTCGTGGAACTCTACAAGTTAAGCTCTAAAGACTCTGGCATGCCAATACAAATGAGTGAAGACGACAAATGAACCACTGTAGTTCCCTGGCAGAGGACCTGACAAAACAGTCCATTAACCACTGGGACACAGTGTTTTTAGGGCGAAGTGTGGATGTACTAGAATTTGTTAAAGGAAATTTCACAAAGAAAGGGGAGGAAAGTATGATACAGTATAAAAATCAGTAGCTCTGAACTTTCAAATGTTTCCTTTAACACTTACTATTTGAATGACCTTTGACACATGACTGAGACTATATGGACCTTAGTTTCCACATCTTTACAATAAGATTTGAATTAGAATAAGCTAATCAATCTCAGGTCAAAATCCATGATTCTCTGACCTCTTAATCTCAGTTTTCTCATTTATAAAGAGCTTTTGTAGAGGTTAGGGATTCCTATTTTAACTCAAACTTTCACTGGTAAATTGGTTTCTTTAAGAAAGTAAAAAAAAAAGAAAGTCTACATTTTGTCTTTGGGGTGCTAGTTGTTCAGTCATTTTTTCAGGTGTGTCCTATTCCTGGTAACTCCATTTGGGGTTTCCTTGGCAAAGCTACTGAAATGGCTTGCCATTTCCTTCCCCAGCTCATTTTACAGATTGGAAAACTGAGGCAAAAAAGGTTGAGTGACTTGCCCAGGGTATCACTGCTAGTAAATATCTAAGGCCAGATTTGATTTCAAGTCTTCCTGACTTCAGGACTGAGGCTTTATCCACTGTACCATCTTGCTGGCCTTCAGGCTTCGAGGAGTACCCCTGGAGGGTGGGGAATGTCTTTCTATCCTACTGGCTTGAGGTCCCATTATGATGTGTTCTTCTCAATTTTGACTGCAATTTGTAGTTAGTATTTCCTTTATATCATTGATGAACCAAAAGTTTGGCTCCCTAGTATCAAATAACCATCATGATAAACACAAGGGACATTTCCTAAGGGAATAGGATAGGGATATTTCCTGAGAAGATATAAAAAGATTATAAGTATACCAATTTTTCCCAATATCCCCAGGCCACACTCTTTCTCATACAACCTCTTTCTCTGGTTTTAAACTTAAAGCAGTCATTATAAAATATTCACTTATGAATACAGCATAACTGATGGATCAATCACTTCTTGTATGTCTTTGATCTGCTGCTTTGGTGGGTTGATCAGGTAATGTGGACCTTTGTTCCGCACCAGGCTCTGCTGCTCACAACTCTGGCACCTGAACCTATGGTGGTTCATTCTTCTGAGCTTCCCAAGCTAAAAGAACAGAAGAGAGAATGAGGAAAAGGAGGAGGAGGAGGAAGAGGAGGAGGAAGAAGAGAAGAGAAAGGTAAGGGGAGAGAGAGAGAGAGAGAGAGAGAGAGAGAGAGAGAGAGAGAGAGAGAGAGAGAGAGAGAGAGAGAGAGAGAATGAGAATATCATTTTGGCTTTTTGATAGTTTAGTGCCTACTGAATACATAAGAAGTTCTAGGTCATCAGTGAATCAAAATTTCTTCACTCCATGGTTAGTGTATTGTGAAAAATCATAGAATACCTGCTTAAAATATAAAGGGAAAATTAGGGCTCTCCTAGTTTATGCCTTTAGTCATTACTAGAATCAGGAACACCAAAGATTCAAACTCTTATGACAAAGCTCTCACAAGTCAATCCGTCATCAGGAATAAAATTATTTAGGTTTGGATTACATAATCCCTACAGTTAGCTTCAGATATATAATCTTTTGTTCCTATGTGACAGGGAAAAAAGAATAACACCTGAAAATGAATACTTTTTAATAAATATGTCCAAAGGAAATGATGTGTTGTAGGGAATAGAAACCTGAAATGCTTCATCAGATTTCTGATTCTGTTACTTTCTAAGCAGTTGATGAAGTCCCTTCACCACTATTAGTCTATTTCTTCAACTATAAAATCAGAAAAAATAAATCCTTGCACTAACTACCTCACAGAGGTGTTATGAAAAAAGTACTTTGCAAACTATAAATCCCTATATAAATTCAAGTTCTTGTTATCTGAAGACCCAATTCTTCCTGAAAAAGACACACAAAAATGTTTACTCTGAAAACAAATCTGATTTTGAGGGAGACAGTCATTTGCTTTTTGTCAAGCAAGACTGAACTATTCCTGTGGAAGCTAACATTTTATCCCTAAAGAAACCAAACCAGGTTCAATTCCTTTTCAGCTTAATTCTAGATGTGTTAGGGAATATTTGATGAGTTTTCTTTTAAATGTGCTATATTGCCAAATGAGAAATTAAGACTAAATAAAGTCCTTTATACTTGAATATTTAATGAAATTCAATAGTTGCCATTTGTATAACAGCCCATTTAAAGTTCAGTTATAATGACCACTTCTTATATTTCATTTCTCATATAACTAATAGGAATCAGAGAAAAAATAAAATAGACCATAATTCAAGCAGTAAAATGATGATTGAAAATACAGGGAATAATGGAAATATATAATACTAAGAACTATTTCTCAAAGGATAAGTGGTTAAACAGCATTAACAAAAAGTTTTCATAAGTGAAATAACCTACTATTAACAACCATATGAAATATTGCTCCAAAAAATAAGAGAATTGAAAATTAGAACAACTTTGATGTTTTACCTTACATCTAGTAAATTGACAAATATAACAAAAATGATATTCATCAATATTGGAGGAGCTTTGTAAAAACTTATGCCCTAATACATGGTTGATAAATTCCTGAATTGGTCCAATTTTGGTAAGAAATTATGGTAAGAAAGCAATTAAAATGCCTCTATTGCTTGGCCCAGAGATCCTACTGCTAGACTCATACTCTGAAGAGGTCATAGAAAGAAAGGAATGCTCCATATAAACAAAATACTCATGGTAGCACACTCCCCTTTGGTAGCAAAGCATGTTGAACAATGTAAATGTCCATTGACTGGGGAATGGCTAAACATATTGTAGGGCATGAATGTAATGATATATTATTATGTATAATGAGTATGAAGAAGTTAGAATCATAGCAAGATTTATGTGAAGTATTGTGAATTATAACAACCAGAATCAAGATAGCAATGTTAAAATTAGTAAAAGCAACATAATTGGATAGCATAATTGTAACAATAATGGCATGATTTAAAAGTAAAGAAGGAAGAGAAGAAGGAGGAAAGGAAAAAGAAGGAGGAGGGAGGAGAAGTAGGAGAAGAAGAAGAAGAAGAAGAGAAGAGAAGAAGAAGAAGATGAGAAGAAGAAGAAGAAGAAGAAGAAGAAGAAGAAGAAGAAGAAGAAGAAAGAAGAAAGAAGAGCAACAACAGAAACAGCAACAAAAAATAGACTGAAAACTCTAATTATCATTACCAAGCATGCAACTAAGTGGTTCAGTGGATAGTGTGTCAGGCCTAGAGTGAGGAAGACTTATCTTCCTGAGTTCAAATCTAGCCCCAGACAATTAATAGCTGTGTGACTCTGAGGAAGTCACAATGCCATTTGCCTCAATTTCCTCTTATGTAAAATAAGCCGAAGGAAATGGGAGACCACTCCAGAGGCTTTGCCAAGAAAACTCCAAATAGGGTCCAAAGAGCTGGACGTGATTGAAAATGATTGGATAATAACACCTAGGTGATGTAGAAGACAGAGAGGTAGAACTTGAGTTCAAGGAGACCTGAGTTCACCTGTGGCCCCCAATAATTTGAAGTTGTGTATCTATGGGCAGCTTACTTAACCCCTTTCATCTTCAATTTCTTCATCTATAAAACGTAGATAACAATAAATAACAATAACAAATTGCAGATAACAATAGACAACAATAATAGCCTGTATTAAAGTGTTTTTGAGATGATAAAGTGATATGATTGGAGAAAGAATTGGTAAACTGTGCTCTAGTATCTTGGCCAAGAAAACCCCAAATAGAGACATGATGAGTCAGAAATAACTGAAATGACTGAACAACAACAACAACAACAAAATGACTTGATTATTTGTAATGTGCTTTGCAAACTTTAAAGTGTTAGATAAATGTTAGATAAAATGTTAGATAGCTATCATCCTCCTTGTCCTCATCATCATGAATATTATTACTACCCAGCTTGATGAGATGAAATAGTATATTTCCTTCCCTTCTTTGCAGAGGGAGGGAGCTATGTTTGGGGAACATTGCATATTCCTTTAGGCTTAGTTGACATGTTGGTTCCTTTTAGTGAAATACTCTTTTTTCCTCTTTATTTTTTTTTTTTTTTGTTACAAAGGGTGGGTTTCTGAGTAGGGGATTTGGGAGGAATCTGTTTGAAAATATAAAAACTATCAATAGTTATCAATAAAATAAAAAATTATCAATAAAATAAAAAAAACAAAAGAAAGAAATAATATGTTGGCAATTATTTAAATGGATGCAGAGAGCTGGGGAAATTCATAGCTCTTTTAATATATAGTCAATGGAAATGATGGAACTTAATAGAATCATTCTGAAATCTAGTAGGAGATTTAACTCAATGTTCCTATCCACTAAAACACTGATTTAGGTTTTATCTACTAGCTTTCTCCATGTGTTATTTGAAAATACTACCCTGATTCTGCTTTATGGTAACCATATCCATTTACAATTCCAAGAACATCCTCTGTGAACTTCGAATTTCTTTCTCCTCCAGATGCAAAATGTACAGCCCTACTGAGAACTTAACCACTTAATAAAAATTAAAGATAATTTAGAATGAAAGTTGATGTTATTTATTTTGGGGGAAGTGGGCCCTAATTGACCATTAACACAATGTAGAGCAGCAAACTTTATTAGTCCCTTGGATTTATATCACAGGTTTGCATTTTCAATTACATGAAGTATTTTCATTCAATGTCAGAGTACATTTAACTAGCAGTTTCATTTCATCAGAGATCTAAATGAAGTAACATATTTATTAAGGCATTTTGATCCTTAGGAGGCAGATTAATAAGAAGTTGGTGACAGTTCTGCATGATAAAATGAGTCAATAAACAGAAATGTATGCTGACATTAGATAGACTGATCCACAAATAACACAATACATATTTGTGTTGTCACAGAGAAATATAATTTGACAAAGTCATTGTTGTAATAAATACAGTCTTCAATTCTTAGTTTTAGGGAGCATAACTATTTTTTGCAAACATTCCTAGATAATAAATACTATGGTGCATTTTGTTTCTATGTAATGAATATGGAAAGCAAAAAGGATGGTGGTGGTAGATTCTAAACACCACAATAAAATACTGTTTTATACAGAGCAATGAGTCATGTTTATGTAATAGTAAATGGTTAATAGCATTAGTAGATTCTTTGATGCATATGTATTACATATATATATATATATATGTGCATAGAGATGCCTATGTTATATAGTGAAGAATATGACCCCTAAGGCATAAAAAAATCATATGTGAATGAATGAATGAAAAAGAAAGAAAAAGCATTTTACCTTCCTCCTTCCTTTCTTCCTTCTGCTCTTTCTCTTTCTTCCTTCTACTTTTTCTTTTTCTTTCTTTCTCTTCTTTCCTTTTTTCCTTCCTTCCTTCCTTCCTTCCTTCATTCCTCCCTTCCTTCCTTTCTTTCTCTTTCTTTCTTTCTTTCTTTCTTTCTTTCTTTCTTTCTTTCTTTCTTTCTTTCTTTCTTTCTTTCTTTCTTTCTTTCTTTCTTTCTTTCTTTCTTTCTTTCTTTCTTTTTCTGTTTTGCTAAGCAGTTTGGATACAAATTGAAAAGCAAAACAGTTCCAGTTCTTAAGGTGCTTATATTCTAATGGAGGAGATTCTCTCTCTCTCTCTCTCTCTCTCTCTCTCTCTCTCTCTCTCTCTCTCTCTCTCTCTCTCTCTCTCCTTCTCATTTCAGCTATAAATATTTAAAAGATAATGACCACTAAATGGGATATCTCAACCTGCAGCAGGATAGGGGGAAGGGGGATGAGAGGAGGGATGATGGATGGGAGGGCATCCTTGGGGTGAGGGGAGGTTGGAAGTACCCACTGTAGAAGAGGGACAGGATCATGTAGGGAATGGACCTGGTGGGGGGTGGGATGAGTGGGAGGGAATTATAAGCAGCCTTGTACAATATATCTACTATGATAATGTTTTGCATAGCTAGACATGTGCAACATATACTGAATTACTTATATCCCAAGAAGGAATGGGTGACAAGGGAGGAAGGAAATGGATCTGAAATTCAAGGTCGTAACATTAAATGTTTTAAATATATATAAATACTATTATTAATACTCTTTTGCTTGTAATAGGGAGATAAGATGTGCAGGCATTGGGACACAAAGATTCACCTTCCTCTAATGGAAAAGTCGATGGGGTATGGGAGAAGGTATGGGAGAGAGCAGATTGGAGGAAGTGATATCTTGTGGGACTGCTATTCTGGGAGGTTGGGTAGGGGAATAATGGGGGGAAAATGATTGTAGCTCAAAATCTGGCGGAAATGAATGATGTAAAACAGAAGTTAATAAAGTATTTGTTTAAAAAAAAAAGATAATGACCATTGTTCTTTTCTCCACTGTTACAGAATCCTTGAGATTCACAGTTGTAAGAAACTCTAGAGGTCATCTATTCCAATACATACTGGAGATAGAGTCCTCTCTATACATGATCATCTAGATTCTGCAGACAGGTCTAATTCCAGTTGTTCCTGGCAAATACAGGTCAAAAGGTCTGAATCCTGGGGTCATCTTCATCAGTTCCTAAGGCTGAACCAGAACTAATATTAATTCAATAAATTAGCAGCCTTTATTATTTGCCTGTTACATGCAAGGTACAGTATAGTAGATAAAGAGCTGGTTTAGCTATCAGCAAGACATATTCAAGTCCTGCCTTTTACTTTCTGAGCAAGTCACTTAACCTCTCAGGGTCTTCAGGCAACTCTTAAGATCATGAATAACAGGTAGGTTTCAGACCTACACTGGTAGATATAGTTACTTTTCCAGGAGTTTCCTATATCAATAATATCACAGTTCTGGACCTTCCCCCAACCTTTGCCCCCCCCCAAAAAAAAAAATTAAAGTTATGCAAATCACTGTGCTAGGGCCTCATGGGTACAAAGACATAAGTGAAAAAAAAGAGGTTTTTGCCATCCAGAAACTAATATTCACGTGTGTGTGTGTGTGTGTGTGTGTGTTTGTGTGTTTGTGTGTTGGTGATAGTAATCATGGTAATGGAGGAGAATATGATATATACAAATATAAATATAAGGGGCGGCTAGGTGGTGCAGTGAGTAGAGCACCAGCCCTGGAGTCAGAAGGACCTGAGTTCGGGTCCGGCCTCAGACACTTAACTCACACAAACAAAAACCTAGCTGTGTGACCTTGGGCAAGTTACTTAACCCCAACTGCCCTCCAAAAAGAAAAAAAATATATATATATATATATATATATATAATATATATATATATATTATATATATATATATATATATATATATATAATATATATATAACTTTAGTAGGGGAGAGCATGAATAACAGGCAAAACAAGGGAAGAATTCATGGGAGATGTGGTAGTTGACTTGAGGTTATGATGTTATGATGAGGTTATGATTAAGGAAATTAATGATTCTGAGTGGAGGTGAGGAGGGAAGGCATTCCACAATGGTAGACAGCCTGTGTAAAGGAATAGATTTAAGTGATATAATGGCAAGTTTGAGTACCTGAAAAAACCATGATAGCGTGGTTCTTCAGCTGAAATAGTTCAAAAAGGAGAATAGTAGTATAGAATCAAGCTGAAAGTTGGGTAGTAGTCATCTCATTGAGAGCCTTCAGTGCCAGACTGAGGAATTTATATTTTACCTTAGTGTTAACAGGGAACTACCAAGAGCTTCTTATCAGCAAAGTGACATGGTCAGATATGTTTCTTAAGAAGATTGTTTTGTAAGGTATATGAAGAATAGAATAGGGAGGAGAGATCCTACTGAAAACAGGAAGACTGATTCAGTAGCTAATGAAGTGGCCTAAACACAAAGTGAGGATTCTCTGATTTAAGGAGATGGTATCTGTGTGAGAAAAGCAGGGGAAGGGAGTCAGTGGATGAAAGAAGTTGCTGCAGTTAAGATAGACAGGGATTAATTGTTGATTGGGCACAAGGGATAGGGGAAAGGCAGAATTCAAGGATTCTCTAAATTTATGAACCTAGATGATTGGGATCATAGTGGCATCCTTAGCAAAAATATCAACATTAGAAGGAACAAGAAATAGAGAAAAGATAAAGAATTTTGTAATCATATGGCTAGGTTGAGTGAGATATAGTCCACAAAACCAGCAGAACAAATGATTATAATGCAAAACTCAAGGACAAAGTTAGACGCTTACAAGTCACTGCCACTTCCAGTAGCATTTAAGTAGCCCAGTGGAGAGAGTCCTAGGCCTAAAGCCAGGGTGTTCAAATCTGATTTCAAATCTGGTGTCAGACATTTACTGTCATGGGACCCTGGACAAGGCACCTCTGTCTCTCTTGGTTTATTCTACTCTATAGGGATAATGGTAAAAATAACAGATCTGTTACCTAGGTTTCTTGTTAGGATTAAATGAAATAATATTTGTAGGTGTTTAATAAATGCTGGTTTCCTTTTTTCCTGTTCTTGACTCTCTCTATTAGCAAAAGTCTGAGAAGTCACTTGAAATTCAGGAGATTTTTTTGATAGATCTGACCTCAGATCTGGGTTTTGGGCAAAATTTACATCTTTAGGAAATGAAGATGATGTGAAAACAGTGTGAGTCATATTCTATAATCTACCTCTCCTGTCTTAGAGAATAGGCATTTGGTTTTGTTGGTTTTTTTGGTGGGGGTTAACAAGCTTACTTTAATCAAACAAACATATATTACTTAGTTCAGGGCGAAAAGGTCAGCACCCCAATCTTCAGAGTATACAGACAGATCAAACAGACAGGCTTCCAAACTGTTCAACCATTATCAATATCAAAATCACAGTTACCAGAGAGGGAAGCATCAACATCTGGGTTTTCAAAGCCAGGGGGCTCTCAACAGCTGCCCAGAGTCTCATCTGGTCAAATCACACAACACTTCTCAAAGTGAGCCCCAAAGCAAAGCCTCTCATCAGGGTTTATATAGCCTTCTCCTGGCTCAGAGATTGTAACCACCCTCTTGACCCCCTGCCCAATCACACAGCATAAAGGTGTGGTCATTCCTGAAAACCAAGCCTGCTACTACAGGCTCCAGGTGACCACATTCAGCCTGTTAGGAGGCAGAGCATATTTTCAAATCAAGGAAGGTTTTCAGAATCTCTTAAAGCCAATCAAAGTATCTTAAGTCAATCAAAGGGCCAAGGGGCAGGGAAGATCTTTAAGTCTGCATTTCCATTACATTTGGCCCCAAGATCTTTCATGCCCATAGCATACACAATTTACATTTAAATCAGCATTAAAACATCTCTTAGGTCACATTTTCTAGGGACATAAGAAAATCACAATATAATCTCAAAATTCAATAGTCCAAGTCTTCCACTCATGAAGCAAATGTTAACTCAGTCACTTATCAGTAAAATCAAAAAAAAAATGGTCACTCTTAAATTAACTCCGTCATATCAGTAATTTCAAAGTACATGGTCAAAGTCTTCCACTCATGGGGCAAAGTCTTGATTAAATCAATTAGTCACTTATTAGTAGTTTCAAAGTACAAGGTCAAATTCTTCCACTCATGGGGCAAAGTCTTGATTAACTCAATTAGTCTCTTATCAGTAACAATGTCTCAAGTATTCAAAGTACAATCAGTCATTTATTCTGTAAAGTCTTACTATGTATGCCCATAGCATAGACAATTTACATTTCAGTTAGCACTAGCCATCTCTTAAGTCATATTTTCAAGATACATCTAAAGTTACCAAAGTGGCCACTGGGCCTTAAATACAAAATACAAAGCATTATCACATCAATTCAAAACAAGAGTCCAAATAAAGTTCTCTTGGGAGGGGGGGGGGTGTCCTTCTCATAACACTGCTCCAGCCCCTGCTTCCAAGTCCAGAGAGGGAGCTGGGCAACAAAACCAAAGGTGGGGTCCTTGGGGGTCCATGGCACTTTACCCCACCCACCATAGTCACAAGTCCATCACCCCCGGGTCCCAAACTGTGGGATGCAGCAAGGAAACACATTCAGTGTCCCTGCTTTGCCTCACAGTCCTTATCTTGGCCTGTGGTTGAATTCCAAACTCCTGAGTTCCTTCTCCTCCAGCAGAAGGCAGCAGCTCCTGGCTTCTCCACAGGTATGCATGTAGGCAGCTCACCATTCCTGTTCTTAGCTCAGTGAAGTCAGCATGCAGGCCGTTCTTCTCTCCTGCTCCATGGCTCCACAGAATCACAGCTACCACAACTGGGAAACAAAAAATTATCCCAGTCCCCATACTTTCCTTCTACTCAGCAGATCCCACCCCACATTGACATTTTGTAGCAGCAAGCACCCCAATATCCCCAGGGTGACTGCCAACACAGGTTCTTAGATCTGCTTTTCAAAAGGAAAGCAACTCAAAATGGGTTAACAAGCTTACTTTAATCAAACAAACATATATTACTTAGTTCAGAGGGAAAAAGTCAGCACCACAAACTTCAGAGTATACAGACAGATCAAACAGACAGGCTTCCAAACTGTCTAACCATTATCAATATCAAAATCACAGTTACCAGAGAGGGAAGCATCAACATCTGGGTTTTCAAAGCCGGGGGGCTCTCAACAGCTACCCAGAGTCTCATCTGGTCAAATCACACAACACTTCTCAAAGTGAGCCCCCTAGGCATTCGTTGTTTAAAGATACTTAAGTTCTTACAATCTTTTTATCTACTTCAATTAAAATATTTCAAGTAAAATACATTGCTCAGAAATGGAGATTAGGGGAGAGGATTCTGGGAAGATGGCAGAATTGTTCAGAAAATTCCAAGCTTTCAAGATCTTCCCCCACAAAAGAACTAAAATAACACATTATGGTGAACAAAGTGTGGGTGGAAATAAATAAGAACAGGGGCATAACCCAGGTCTTCCCGGGGCAGTTTGAGAAGATCAAGAGAAAAATTTTTTCTCAGAAGAGGTTTGTTCCCTGTGAAGAGTAAACACCTCCAGGTAGGTTACATTTTAACAGAAAGTGACAAAACTCTTAAACAGCAAAGGGCAAGCCCTGTGGTTAGTTGATTTGAGAGGTTGCCTCAGCCCTAGTCACCAGAACTTCTACCCTGATAGTGAGGGGAGTTGGGTGTGTGAGCACAGGAAGATTAAGGGAACTTCTGTGGACCAGAAACTCCAGAGCCATCTGTACTGGGAAGAGAGGCAGGGGCAGGAAGAAGGCAGCATATGCCTGCTAACTGCAGAAGCAGTGGCATAGAAAGCCCCTGACTGCGGCCATTTAAAAGAAATGGGAGGTTTGGCTTTGGTTTCAGTCTAGGTGGGAGAAATGAAGATTTGGGGGCAAGAGTCACCATTTCTCATTGTCCAGGGGTAGGGATGACTACAGATAACTAAGCTATCACCACACACACACACAAAATGCACCAGCTAAAGAAAAAGAATCCAACTATAGAAACCTATTATGGGAACAGAGATCAAATGGATATAAAAATCCATCTTGTCCTACAGAAAAGTAAGGTGGGGACCCAGGGCAGCCAGGCCAGCAGTCGGCTGGAGGGACCCACAGCAGCTGTGGTGATTCCAGAACTATCAGCACAAATATGCCTAGGACAAAGTGAAAGGTTCGTGCCCTATGGACTTTGGGACCAGTATTTGGGGAACACATTGGCTTCCTCTCTTGGGAGCGAAAAGCTGCTGGGGGGTGTGGGCAGAGCCAAGATGGTGGAGTAGAAACGGCATTTCCAAGGTGCTCTGCCCCACAATACCTGCAAACAATGTGAAAGGGGATTCTGAACAAATTCTGGAGCCCCAGCACCCACAGAACTACACAGAGAAACTAACCTCCTGCTGTGGAGAACCCAGCAGCTCTGCAGGGAGCAGTGAGCGCAGCTCTCTGAAAGCACGCAGCACAGCGCCCTGGGAACCCACAGCACAGTGCTCTAGGAGCAGAGCCCAGGGCCGTGTGAGCCACGGTTTTAGCCCCAGGTTGCCTGGGCCAGCAGCCCGCTGGAGGGACCCCAGAACACCAGCAGCTGTGGCGATTCCAGAATTATCAGCACAGATATGCCTAGGACAAAGTAAGAGATTAGTGCCTGATAGACTTTGGGACCAATATTTGGGGAACTTGTCGGCTTCCTCCCCTGGGGGTGAAAAGCTACTGAAGAAATGAGGCACAGAAGCCATTTTGCAGTGTCAG
Organism: Gymnobelideus leadbeateri; assembly: GCA_011680675.1. NCBI lineage: Eukaryota > Metazoa > Chordata > Mammalia > Diprotodontia > Petauridae > Gymnobelideus > Gymnobelideus leadbeateri. The sequence goes on along the minus strand of WOXC01005913.1, from coordinate 41,461 downwards.
TGGCGGCTCTAGCTCCTGGTCTGTGTCTGATGAAACCTTTCTCATTATGAAAATAAATGAAGAAGGGTATATGGGCATATGTTTACAGGTATACATGGATAGAGGGCATAGGTTGAATTTGATGGGAAGGGATGATTCTTAAGGGGTGAAGTCAAGATGTGAGAGAAGAAAGTGGCAAGAGGAGATGGGGAGAGACAGGGTAGGGTAGACTATCTCATGTAGAAGAGGCAAAGGTAAGTAGTTGCAGGGGAGGGAAAGAACAGGAAGGCAAAAAGGCAAAACCATATTCTCATTGAAGTTGGCTCAAGGAGAGAATCACATACATACTAAATGGGATATATTACCCTGCAGTTGAAGGGGAAAGGGGGATGAGAGTCAGTGGGAAGGAGGGAAGGGCATTCTGGGGGGAGGGGAGGTTGGAAGTACCCACTATCAAAGAAGGACAGGATCAAAGTAGGGAATGGAGCAGATGGGAGGTGAGAAGGGTGGGAGGGAAATATAAGCAGTCTATTACAATATATCTACTAAGGTAATGTTTTGCATAGCTATACATGTACAACACATACTGAATTGCTTATCTTCTCATAGGGAGTGTGTGACAAGGGAGGAAGGGAATGGATCTGAAAATCGAAGTTTTAAAATTAAATGTTTCATAAGATATCTAGGCATTGCGTCTCAGAGATTCACCTTGCTCTAATGGCAAAGTTGAAGGGTGTATGGGAGAAGATATGGGAGAGAGCAGATTGGAGGAGGGGATATCTAGTGGGACTGCTATTCTGTGGTGGTGGGTAGGGAAAAAATGTGGGAAAAATTGAAATTGAAAATTTGATGGAAATTAATTATGTAAACCAGATATTAATAAAGCATTTGCTTAATAATAGAAAAAAAGAAAAGTAAGGTGGGGGAGAAGGATAGAAGAGAGAATATATTGGGAGAAGGGGTATTCAGTGTGGTTGCTTTCTTGGGGGCGTTAAGAGAGAGATGGGGAGAAAATTTGTAACAAAATCTTGTGGAAATGAATGTTGAAAATTTAAAAATAAGTAAATGAACTATGATAACTTCCCTTTGCATTTGTGCAACATCTTATGAGAAAAACAACAGATTTCGAGAATAGATCAAGAAGAGAAAATATAAAATTAATTGGAGTAACTGAAAATTATGATAAAAAAATAATCTTGGTACAATAAAACAAGAAATAATTAAAGAAAATGTTCTAAAGCATTAGAACAATCGGGGAGATTAGAAATAGAAAAAAATCCATTGATTGCCACTTAAAAGAGATCCTATGAGGAAAATTCATAGGAGCATCATAGTCAAAATTGCTGAAACCCCTAAATCAGGAAAAAACTAGTAAAAGCTTCAAGATTAGAATAATTTAAATATGATGGTGTCACAATTAGAATTACCTAGCAGCAGATACATTTAATGACCACGGATCTTATAACACAACATATAGAAGAGCAGAAGACCTGGTACTTTGGCCAGAAATATCATACCCTGAAAGTTAAATATTATGGTGAATGAAAAAACAATGGACATTTCATAAACTCTCAGATTTTCAAGACTTTATTAAAAATAATTCTGAAATTAATAAATGATTCAATGTACAAGAATTAATATAAATATAAGGTACATACAAACATTTATTATAAGGGATCCATAAGGACAGACTGTTAATTTTATTCGTTTAAACTGTAAAATTTATGTCTAAGATTCTTAGTAATAATTGGGTAGTTCATAAGAAAGATCGGGAAAAACCTGGACATGATATAAATTTAAAAAAGTAAAACCCTTTAGGAATAGTTCAAAAGAATAATTATTTTACGCACAGTGCATGGGGAGCCGAGCACAGGTCTGCCTGAGTCGCGGTTTTAGCCCCAGGGGGGCAGGGCCAGCAGCTGGCTGGAGGGACCCCAGAACACCAGCAACAGTGGCGATTCCAAAATTATCAACATAGACATGCCTAGGACAAAGTGAGAGGTTAGTGCCCTATGGACCTTTGGGACCAGTATTTGGGGAACGTGTCGGCTTCCTCCCCTGGGGGCTAGAAGCCTCTCAGGAGACAAGCCATTTTGTAATTTTCAGAGGCAGCTCCAACTCTTGGCCTGTGAACTGTAGGGAGATCCAGCGAACAGTCTTGGGGGGTAATCGCTCTTGCTTTAACCTCCCCAGATCTGGATTGTGATCTCGGGTGGAGGTCATGGGGTGGGTATCCAGCTTGCCAGAAACGGAAGTTACCCCCCCACACTTTCAGGACGAAAATTCCCCTATCTGGCGGCAAAAACGTACTGTGGCAACACGCCCAAAAGTCAAGTAATTAAGTGGCAACATGGCAAGGCAAAGCAAACAAATTAAACAGAAAAATGCAACCCTAGACTCCTACTTTAGGGACAAAGAGGGTAGAAGCATAGGGGAAGAGGACTGTGAGGTCAGAAGTCCTATTCCAAAAGCCCCAGGGGAAAACATGAGCTGGTTACAGGCCATAGAGGACTTTAAGAAGGACTTTAAGAATCAAATAAGAGAAGTGGAGGAAAAATTGGAAAGGGAAATGAGAAGGATGTAGGAAAAGTATGAAATGAGGGTCAACAGCCTGACTGAGGAAAACAACACCTTAACAAATAGACTAACTCAAATGGCAAAGGAGGCCCAAAAGGGCAATGAGGAGAAGAATGCCTTAAAAAGTCGAAATTACCAGATGGAAAAAGAATCTCAAAAGTTCACTGAGGAGATTCATTCCTTCAGAGTTAGACTGGAGCAGATGGAATCTAATGATTTTATGAGCAATTAAGAAGCTGTTAAGTAGATCCAAACAAATGAAAGAGTAGAAGGCAATGTGAAATATCTCATGGGAAAAACCACTGACCTGGAAAATAGATCTAGGAGAGACAATTTAAAAATTATTGGACAACCCAAAAGCCATGATCAATGAAAGAACCTAGACATCACCCTTCAAGAAATTCTCAAGGAAAATTGCCCTGATGTTTTAGAACCAGAGGGCAAAATAGAGGTTGAAAGAATTCACCAATCACCTCCTGAAAAAGATCCCAAAAAGAAAATTCCCAGGAATATTATAGCCAGTTTCTAGAATCCCCAGATTAAGGAGAAAATACAAGCAGCCAGGAAGAAACAATTTCAATATTGTGGAAACACAATCAGAATAGCACAGGACCTGGCAGCTTCTACACTGAGGGATTGAAGGGCATGGAATAGGATATTCCAGAGGGCAAACGAGCTGGGACTGAACCCAAGGATCCCCTACCAAACAAAACTGAGTATTTTTTTTCAGGGGAAAATATGGTCATTCAGTGGAATAGAGGACTTTCAAGCATTCTTGAGGAAAAAACCAGAGTTGAATAGAAAATTTGACATCCAGACACAAGAAGCAAGAGATGCCTGAGAAGGTAATCAGGGAAAAGAAATAAAAAAGAACTTATCAAAGTTGAACTATTTACATTCTTATATAGAATAACAATAACTGTGACTGATGAAATCTTTCTCACTGTGAAAATAATGGAAGAAGGGTGTGTGGTCATATGAATACATATATGAATGTATGTGTATATGGTTTCAGTTATATATGGATACAGGGCATAGGTTGAATTTGTTGGGAAGGGAGGATACTCAAGGGATGAAATTATGAGGTGAGAGAGGAAAGTGGCAAGAGATGTGGAGAGACAGGGTAGGGTAAACTATCTCATGCAGAAGAAGCAAGGGGAAGTGGTTGCAAGGGAGGGGAAGAATAGGAAGGCAAAAAGGCAAAACCACATTCTCATTGAATTTGGTTCAGGGAGAGAATGACATATGTACAAAATGGGATATCCGAACCTAAAGTAGAATAGAAGGAAGGGGGGTGAGAGGAGGGATGATGGATGGGAGGGCATCCTTGGGGGGAGGGGAGATTGGACATACCCACTATAGAAGTAGGACAGGATCAAGTAGGGAATGGACCAGGTGGGGGGTGGGATTAGTGGAAGGGACTTATAAGCAGCCTTGTACAATATATATACTATGATAATGCTTTGCATAGTTAGACATGTACAGCATATACTGAATTACTTATCTCCCCAGAGGGAATGGGTGGCAAGGGAGGAAGGAAATGGATCTGAAATTCAAGGTCTTAAGATTAAATGTTTCAAATATAAAAAAAGAGAGTAGACCTTTCTTTTAAGTAACTAAATCAACTGATTCTTCAATGGGCCTCAGAAAAAGTTGAATAGAAAACTGACACTTGGGGTAGTAATTGGAAATAAAATAACTGTATAGCTCTGACCTTCCTGTTATAAAAATCCCCAATGTTTATCATAGTGCTTTTTATATTTCCTTCTGCTATTCTCATACTGAGAAAAGTTTCACAAGTTACAATTATCAATTTTCCATGTAGGAATGTAAATAGCTCAACAGTGATAAGTTCCTTATGATTTCTTTTTCCTGTTTTCCTTCTCATGGTTCTCTTACTTTTTGCATCTGAATGTCAAATTTTCTATTTAACTGTTTTTTTTTTTCATCAAGAATGCTTGAATGTCCTTTATTTCACTGAACGACTGTATTTTCTCCTGAAACATGATACTCAGTTTTGCTCGGTAGGTGATTCTTGTGTTTAATCCTAGCTCCTTTGACCTCTGGAATATTATATTCCAAGCCCTTTGATCCCTCAAAGTAGAAGCTGCCATGTTCTTTGTTATCCTGATTGTGTTTCCACAATATTCAAATTGTTCTTCTTGACTGCTTGTAATATTTTCTCCTTGATCTGGGAACTCCAGAACATGGCTATAATATTCCTAGGAGTTTTCTTTTTGGATCTTTTTTCAAGAAGTTATTGGTGGATTCTTTCAACCTCTATTTTGCCTTCTGGTTCTAAAACATCAGGGCAGTTTTCCTTAAGAATTTCTTGAAGGATGATTTCTAGGTTCTTTTTTTGATCATGTCTTTCAGGTAGTCCACTAATTTTTAAATTGTGTCTCCTGGATCTATTTTCCAGGTCAGTGATTTTTCCAGTGAGATATTTCACATAGCCTTCTATTTTTTGTTATTTTTTGGATCTGTTTAATAGTATCTTGGTTTCTCATGATGTCACTAGCTTCCATTTGCTCCAACCTAATTTTGATGGAATGATTCTCTTCAGTGAGCTTTTGAGATTCTTTTACCATCTGGCAAATTTGGCTTTTTAAGGCATTCTTCTCCTCTTTGGCTTTTTGAGCCTCTTTTGCCATTTGAGTTAGTCTATTTATTATGTGTTATTGCTTCAGTTAGATTTTTGACTCTCTTTTCATGATTTTCTTGTATCATTCTCATTTTTCTTCCCAGTTTTTCCTCCACTTTTCTTATTTGGTTTTCAAAATCCTTCTTAAGTTACTCTATTGCCTGTATCCAATTCATAGTTTTCCTGTAAGCTTTTGGTGCAGAAGTTCTGGGTTTGTTGTCTTCCTGCCATTTCATACTTTGATCCTTTTTGTTCCCAAAAAGGAATCTGCACTTGGATTGCTGTGATTCCTTTGCTTCCTCTGCTTGCTCATGTTGCCCCTCAATTACTTGACTTTCAAGATTTTTGCCACAGTAGAACTCTCCTACTGTTGCTACAATTGGTTGCTACAATCTGCAGGCCAGGAGCTCTAAAGCAGCCTTGCAGCTGTGGCCACTATACCTCAACTGGTCCTCCCTCCTGGGGTAGAGGCTGAACTGCACTCCTGGTCTCCCTGTTCCCAAAGTCTACACTGACTTCTCACTTTTTCTTTGGCATTTATGGGCTGATAATTCTCGAATTATCATGTCATTATTATTATTAAGCTATAACTGCTGGAGATCTACTCTCCAGATGTCCCTTGAGCAACAACTGGTCGGGCTACCCTGAGGCTAAAACCAAAGGCTCACTTGGAGCTGGGCTCTGCTTCCAAGGTGCTGCAATGTACACTTCCTGCCAGCTTGCTGGGCTGCCTTCAGCTGGAGATTTGTTTCTCTCTGTTACTTTGTGGGTTCTATAGCCCTAACGTTTTTTTTATAGTCATTTTATAGGTATTTGAGGTGCTCATGAGGGGAGCACAGGGACTTTTCCTGCCTCTACACCACCAACATGGCTCCATCTCTGCTAATTCAAGTCTTGATTGATACCATCACCCTCAGCCTCTCTTCTTCCCCCTGATTGAAAGGCTAGAGTGTAGACTACTGAGCTTCCCCCAATGCCTTCCTTTACAAGGGGAAATTTGACCTTTTAGCTCACTCTGCTTTGCATTTGCTGCTCTTCTTTATTTCAGCTCCACTGAACAAGATGCCCTCATGGTGCATATCACCTAGTATCTGATCCCTTTCTGCTTCCTGCCTTCTTTTTGGTGCTGTCTACCCTTTTATATTATAAGCTCCTTGAAGGCAGGAACTGCCTTTCATTTGTATCATGGCTAATTTGAAATCTAGTAATATCCCTTTACAGATAACTGTTATCTATATCCTAACTCTTCCACCTAAAAGATGCTCAAACTTGTATAATTCTCCTCATCTTTTTGGACCTTAGTTTCCTCATCTGTAAAACCAAGACAATACCACAGCCAGATTCTGAAAAATCAGATGAGGAAATGTACAGGAAATAATTTTTGACTAAAAATAGCTGTATTAATACAAAATGTGATTATCATTAGATGACTGTTGCCACTGATGTCTTTTGTGTGAAAAATGTTTTGAAAGACATCATTAGGGACACATATGTCAAGTTAGTGATATGGCAGGAATGAGAGACAACAGATGGACAATGTATAGCGTTATAAAAAGTAAACAATAAAGACAGGGAAGGCCTCCAGACTTGATGCTTTCTGGAGAATTTGTGGAAATGTTATTGTTGAATTGTTTCAGTTGTGTAAGACTCTTTGTGACCCCATTTGAGGTTTTCTTGGCAAATATCCTGGAGTACTTGGCCATCTCCTGTTCTTATTTTACAGATGAGAAAACTGAGGCAAAGAGATTTAAGTGATTTGTCCAGAGTCACCTAGCTATTGTGTCTAAGACCAGATTTGATCTCAGGAAGATGAATCTTCTTAACTCCAGGACTAGCACCATCTAGCTTTCTCTTTATGGAAACATCATTTGTGGAAATAAATAGACACAATTGGATGTATGGTTGTACACCATGCAATCTAAACTGGTCAAGATGAAAGATTAATGAAATTATCAAAAGGTAATCTTGAAGATAAAAGAAGTGTAAAGGAAAGAGTGGAGTAAAGTGGAAGAAGAGAAGGGGGAAGGGAAGGGAAGGAGGACGAGGAAGAGGAAGGATAAGGTGATAGAGATGGAGATAGAGAAGGAGGAAGAAAAGAAGAAGGAAGAAGGAAAGAAGGGAGGGAGGGAGGAAGGAAGGAAGGAAGGAAAGAAAAAAAGAAAAGAAAAAAGAAAGTGAGGAAAGTGTGAGGGAGAGGGAGAAAGAGGAGGAGGGAGGAAGAAGAGAAGAAGGCGAATTTTAGTCCTCACTAGGATATATATTAAAAGTTTAAACTATAATGGACCTTGGAAATGAAACAGTGAATGCAAGCAAACACACACACACACACACACACACACACACACACACATACACACACACAAACAATAACAACAAAAATACATTAAGAACTTATAATAGGGGCGGCTAGGTGGCACAGTGAGTAGAGTGCCAGCCCTGGAGTCAGAAGGACCTGAGTTCGGATCTGGCCTCAGACACTTAACCCACACAAACAAAAACCTAGCCGTGTGACCTTGGGCAAGTTACTTAACCCCAATTGCCCTAAAGGGCCGGCTAGGTGGCACAGTGAGTAAGAGCGCCGGCCTCGGAGTTGGGATGACCTGAGATTAAATCCGGCCTCAGAAAATGAGCACCCACACACAAATAATGACTAGCCGTGTAACCTTGAGCAAGTTACTTAACCCCAATTGCTTTAAAAAAAAAAGAACTTATAATAACAGTCATTCAAGACAGCTTCCATTCTCTAAGGATGAAAACTTTTATGTGACACAGGTGGAATTTATGAATTTACTAAATGGTGTCAGACAAAGCTGTTCAAGTTCTGTCACTGACTTACAGTGTGATTACAGAAAATTTCATTGATTTCCTCAGCCTTGTCCTCTTGACTTAATCTTTCTGGTACATTTTGTGGACTCACCAATGAAAATAACTCACATTTATGTAGCATGTTGAGATTTGCAAAGCTTTTTCTGTAAAATAATAATTAGATTTATAGAACAAATATTATTATGCCAAGTTTATCTATGAAGAAATTGAGTCTCAGAAAGTTTAAGTAAGTAACTTGTTCCAAGTCACACAATTAAACTGTTTCAGACTTGGGGCCAAATCCATGTCTTCTGACTCTAAAATCCATGCTTTTACCATTCCCTGAAGAGCACTAAACCAAAGTATAAGCTTCTTGGTATTCATTGAGAGGTGCTATAAAAATAGAAAAATTTAATAAAAGGTATTATCTTCTACGGCCTCATAGACCTACATTAATTTTCTTATAATTTCTTATTATATATTTTTCATTATTGTTCAAGAAGAATGAAAAGTATAGGAAACTTAATACTGACCTTTTATGTACAAGTTAATTATAGTATGTTCAATGTGCACTTGATAGCATTTTAAGGTAAATAGAAATAAGTCTAAACCATTCATTAGTGTGTGATAGGGGACCTTAAGAGTTTCTGAGAGAAAATTAAAAAAAAAAGCTTAGTTGGATGAGCTTGCAAAAGGTTAGGATTCATTTATGAGATCTTATGTAAACCTTTGAAATCTATAATATTGAACTAGAAATCTCACAAAAATATGCTTTCTCATAGGATTTCTCACATTAATGCTTTTACAAGATACAAGAAAATAGATAGGAGGTAGTTTAATGTCTTCTTCTTTAGTATATGAACTAGAAGTGTAGAGGCGATTTTTTTTGCTTTTCGGGGGGGGAAGTAGGGCATTTGGGGCTAAGTGACTTGCCCAAGGTCACATGGCTAGTTTTTATGCTAAGTGTCTGAGGTCAGATTTAAACTCAGTTCCTCATGACTTCAGGGCCAGCACTCTATTCAGTGTGCAACCTAGCTGCCCCAAAAGGCAATTTTTTTTTTTTTGCTTTTTGGAGGGCAATTGGGGTTAAGTAACTTGCCCAAGGTCACATGGCTAGGTTTTTGTTTGTGTGTGCATTAAGTGTCTGAGGCAGGATCTGAACTCAGGTCCTTCTGACTCCAGGGCCGATGCTCTACTCACTGCACCACCTAGCCGCCCCCCAAAAGGTAAATTTTTAAAAAAGAAACAAAACCAGCCTAAATATTTCTGATAAGGGAATGATCTTTACTTAGTAATAATTCTAGGTCTAGTACATCACTGTCAATATCAAGTCATGTCAATAAGGGCTGACTAGTTACAGATTGGAAAGGACTTTAGATGATATCTAAGTCAAACTCCTCATTTTACAGATAAGGAAACTGAGGACCAGAGAGTTAAAGTGACTCGTTTATCATTACATAGATGTTGAGGTTTAGGATTTAGGGGTGCTTGAGACCCCAAAATATCAATTCACTGGGTCCTGCTGAATGCCTACAACTCAAGTCTTCTCTCAGCCAAAGTAAAGCAAAAATTATTAGAAATTCACCTTAATGAGTAGACTCTTAAGGAGCCTAAGTATACGTGAAGCTTGTATTGACAAGCAGGCCAGAGTAATCTTACACAGAATGATCCTGCATTAGTTTGATTTCTCACTACCTTCATGTAGGCAAGATGTATCTTACATACAGAAAGAGTGTGAGAAGCATTAGGAGTGGTCTAGAGGAGGAGTTTGGGAGTCTAAGGAGGATCTTGAGGGGACTGAGGTCAGATTTCAGTAATGAGATTAAGGATGGGAAATAGGTGAAAGCTACCCAGAGATGACAGACAGTGGAAGGTTAGGCTACTTTAAGGGTAACAAATTTGGGTATAGATATATTTTGATAGGATCAAGGTTGAGAAGTAGTTGGACAATGGAGGGCTAGGCTAGGTTAAGAGTAACAATGATTTGGGCCTAGCTATAATGAAAGGCTTCATTCCTCTGGCCTCATCAAGTAGGAAGATTCAATCAGAGTTCAGGGGTTTGCCAGAGCCTTTCCACTAGGGCATGGTGGATCCTCTATGCCCCAGTGCCTGTATATCTTATTTCCCAGTTGCATGTAAAGTAATAGTAATAATAGTATATATAGTATATGTATATGCATATATGTATGTATGCATGTACCGTATCAATATGTAGCAAGGGAAAAGAAACTTTTTAGACCAGTTCTTTACTTCAAATCAAATGGGCAAATTCGTTCTTTCCATTGCTTTTGTTTGTTTTGTTTTTTGCCATATTGCTAGTGTCTTTAAAATAGTAAGAAGATTAATTCCAAAGTATCACCATTATAATCATCTAAAATCCTTTAATAAGTGTTTCTTGGGATGTACTATACTTAGTATATGAGGATGCTGCTGATCCAGGAAGGTTTGTGCTCCCCTTGAGCTGTTGTAATACTGATTTTTTTTCAATGATAAATTCATACCCTTGGAGATCTTTTCCCTCATTGCTTACCTTGTGACAAATAGTACTGTATTTTCTATTTTTTTTTTGTTTTTTATCGTCTCTCTTTTTATTTTTTAGTTTACATCATTCATTTCCAAAAGATTTTGAGTTGCAAATTTTCTCTTCATTTTTCCCCTACCCACCACCCCAAAATAGCAATCTCACTGAATATCCCCTCCCCCAATCTGCTCTCTTCAATATATTCCCCCATTCCCCCTCCAACTTTCCACTAGGGCATGGTCGATACTCTATGCCCCAGTGATTGTATATCTTATTTCCCAGTTGCATGTAAAGTAATAGTAATAATAGTATATGTATATACATATATGTATGTATGTATGTATGTGTAGATATATGTAAGTGTATATATATATGTATATATGTATATATAAACATTTGATTTTAAAACTTTGAATTGCAAGTTCTTTCCCTTACTCCCTTGTCACTCACCCTTACTGAGAAGACAAGCAATTCAATATAGATTATACATATGTAGCTAAGCAAAACATTTCTATAGTGGATATATTGTGAAAGACTGACTATATTTCCCTCCCTCGTATCCCACCCCCCAGTTGTTTTATTCTCTACTTTGATCCTGTCCCTTTTCAAAAGTAGGTACTTCCAACTCCCCCAGCCTGCCCTCACTTCCATCATCCCCCGCTCTCATCCCCTTCTCCCCTATTCTCCTGTAGGGTGAAATACTCTATTTAGTGTGTATGTAATTCCCAACCTAAGCCAAATTCAATGAAAATAAGGTTGACTCATTCCCTTTTGCCTTCCTCTTCTTCCACGCTATTGTAACAGTTTTCCCTGGCTCCTTTCATATGAGATAATTTACCCCATTCTTTCTCTCCCCATCTCCTCTTATTATATTCCACTCTCAACTATTAATTTCACTTTTTAAGTATCATCCTTCCCTATCCAATTGGTCCTGTGCCCTTTGTCTATGTATACAAGTACACATGTATAGACACATTCACATATGTATTCATATACCCTCCTATATGTGTGTGTATTTCTATTCCCTTCAACTATTCTCATACTGAGAAAAGTTTCACAAGTTACAATTACCCTTTTTTCCATGTAGCAATGTAAATAGTTCAACTTTGATAAGTTCCTTATGATTTCTTTTCCCTCTTTACCTTCTCATACTTCTCTTGCTTCTTGTATCTGAATGTCAAATTTTCTATTCAAATCCAGTTTTTTAATTAAGAATGCTTGAAAGTCTTCTATTACACTGAATGACCATATTTTCCCCTGAAACATGATACTTGGTTTTGCTGGGTAGGTGATTCTTGGGTTTAATCCCAGCTCCTTTGACCTCCAGAATATCGTATTCCAAAACCTACTATCCCTCAGTGTAGAAACTGCCAGATCCTGTGTTATCCTGATTGTGTTTCCACAATATTCAAGTTGCTTCTCCCTGGCTGCTTGTAATATTTTATCCATGATCTGGGAACTCCAGAACAGGGCTATAATATTCCTAGGAGTTTTCTTTTTGGGATATTTTTCAGGAGGTGATCAGTGGATTCTTTCAACCTTTATTTCGCCCTCTGGTTCTAAAACATCAGGTCAATTTTCCTTGAGAATTTCTTGAAGGATGATTTCTAGATACTTTTTTTGATCATGACTTTCAGACAATCCAATAACTTTTAAATTATGTCTCCTTGATCTATTTTCCAGTTCATTGGTTTTTCCACTGAGATATTTCACATTGCCTTCTATTTTTTCATTTGTTTCATTTTTTTATTTGTTTTTTTCATTTGTTTCATTTATTTGTTCATTTGTTTAATAGTATCTTGATGTCTCATAAAGTTGCTAGCTTCCATTTGCTCTAATCTAATTCTGAAGGAATGATTCTCTTCAGTGAGCTTTTGAGATTCTTTTTCCATCAGGCAAATTCAGCTTTTTGAGGCATTTTTCTCCTCATTGCCTTTTTGAGACTCTTTTGCCATCTGTGTTAGTCTATTTTTAAGGTGTTATTTTCTTCAGTCAGGTTGTTCACTCTAATTTCACAATTTTCTTGTATCTTTCTCATTTCTCTTCCAAATTTTTCCCCTACTTCTCTTGTTTGGTTTTCAAAATTCTTTTTAACCTCCTCTATGTCCAGTAACCAGCTTATGTTTTTCTTGGAAGCTTTTGGTGCAGGAATTCTGACTTTGTTATCTTCCTCTTGTTCCATGCTTTGATCCTTTTTGTCCCCAAAATAGGAGTCTAATGTCAGATTTTTCTGTTTGCTTTGCTTCTTTTGCTTGCTCATGTTTCCCCTTAATTACTTGACTTTTGAGCTTTTTGCCACAGTAGAACTCTCCTACTAGAAAGGGGATCTTTATCCCAATTTCTGGGTTTTCTCCACTGCTAGAGCTATTAGTTGGGTACCCTCTCAGAAGCCTGCACACACACTCTGGCAAACTGGTCACCTACCCCAGGACCTCCATCCTAGACAGCGATCCAGATCCAACCTGGTTAGAGCAAGAATGCTTAACCCTCAGGCTGGTTGCTTGGTCCCCCTAGAATATGCAGGCCAGGAATTCTGAAGCAGCACAGCTGGGGAGCCTCAGCTGATTCTTTCCCTGGGGCATGTTGGATCACACTCCCCAACTCCCTGTTCCCACATAGTCTACACTAACCTCTCACTTTGTCTTTGGCATCTATGGGTTGATAATTTTGGAAATCACCATAGCTGCTGGTGATCTGAAATCCCTCCAGCAGGTGGCTGGTCCAGCTTGTGCAGGGCTGAGCTTTACTCCCAGAGTATTGCACTAGCCCCTTCCTGCCAGCCTGCTGGGCTATCTTCAGTGGTAGGTTAGCTTCTCTTTGTCATTTTGTGGGTTCTGTAGCTTCAAATTTGTCTAGAGTCATTTTTACATGAATTGGAGGGGGTGGAACCTGGAGCCACATAGAAGTCCTGTTTCTACTCTGCCATCTTGACTCCAGCCCTCTATTTTTTTAAATAAAATTTTATTGACAGGTTTTATTTCTACATTACAGTCATTTACAGATTGTCTACACTCTATGAGAGGTTCCATGTAACAAAGTAAAACAATTAAAACTATTGTAATAATAGAGTTGAGAAAAATAATTATTTCTCTCTCATATTAATAGTCAATTATTAAAATAAGGGAGACTCCAGCTTTTTTTTCCTATTGACACAGCCACGATGTAAGGCTTATGGCCTCATGCAAATGCCTCATCACAGGGGATGATTTAATTAGAATTCAAGGAGTTTCCTACAGCCTGTACCTCAAAGATTCAAGGAGAGCTCAAGGCAGCTCCCCGAGCCTGCACCTCATCAGCTCCCTCCAATTTTTTTTAATTTTTGGAATCCAGAAATTAGAGGTGAAGTGGTAAGGGGAGACACTGCCATCCCCTCACCTAGTTTTGGGACCTCTTTCCTAGTCAAACCCTTTCCCATCCCTACTTACAAAAAGAAGAGTGGAGATAGGTAAAATAATGCTGAAAGGATCTTGCAGTTCAGAGTCACCAAAGTACTTTCCCAATCAGAAAAAACATTTGGAAGTTCAAAGTTGCTTTTTCCCCCCTTCATTTTCTAGAGTTATCAGTGAAGTCCAGGGTTGCTATTCTATTGAAAATGACTTATTTTGCATTTCATAAGGCAATGCAAATGCTAATAAATGTCCATTTATCATTAGTTGCTTGTGAGCATGACAATAGTTTTACTAATATAGCAGGAAAATCAATCTATGAAAAATGCAAATGATCATTACATATAGCTAAACTTGTTTTCTATCTCCTATATCAAATTGCATCAATGCCATCAGTCATGGAGTAGATGGCAAAAATGTGATCTCATACTCATGTCCTTTAAAATACTTCACTAATGTAATTGGTAGATTAAAAAAATGAGATAATCATATTAAGATCTATATCTGTCTAATCCAGGACATATGAATCATCAGCTTATAATGGTTAAAAAGAATTCTGATGCAATACATTATTTTGAATATTCATATACACAAAAAGCTTAACATTGCAATTTGGCAATGCTCTGTGGTCCTTTTGCATTACCAGTTAAATGACATTTGTCACACTCAAGCAGAAACAATTATTAATAATTTTCATTTCATTAGGAGCACTACAATAAAATGTCAACAACCCTAAAAGCGCATCGGGAGTGTACAAATTAATTTTGATTTTCTGAAGTGTAATTACTTTTGTAAGTACTAGACTGTGTAATCACTTTTGGCGTTATTTCTTGTTCAATCAATTATATTTAAATGAACTTATCTGTTTTCAAACATGATTTTCTGAGGTCACCTTTTGGCATTTTTGCTATTGTAAAAAAATATCTTAGACTTACAGTGGGGTAGAAGTAGGCAAGGTAATGATAAGATGAAATGAAGAAAGACAGTAGTGAAACTTCATTTAGAAGAGAAATAATGAGACCTAAATATGCTCCTATTTGGTAGGGGAGGAGTATTATTTTCAAGTATTATAGGACCTGAACTACTAAATGACCTATTTAGCAGGATTGTTAATTTCATAAAATGAAAATGCTTCATAAGCTGATGCAATTATTCTTTTTTAAAACAAAATTATTTAGTGTTTTATTTTTCCCCAGTTACACATAATTTTTTTTTTGACATTTGTTTAAAAAACTTTAAGTTAAAAATTCTCTCTCTTCCTCCTCACCTCCACTCAACACTGAGAAGGCAAGCAATTTGATATAGGTTATATATGTGTAGTCATGCAAAACATTTGCATGATAGTTGTGTTGTAAAATAAAACATGTACCAAAAAAAGTCAAGAAAAATAAAGTATTCCCTCTGTATTCAGACAATCATCTCTTTCTCTGGGAATGGATAGCATTTTTCATCATATGTCCTTCAGAGTTGTCTTAGATCTTTGTATTACTGAAAAAAGCTAAGTCATTCATAGCTGATCATCTTACAATGCTGCTATTACTTTGTACACAGTACATTGCACTTTACATCAGCTCATGTAAGTCTTACCAGGGTTTGTTTGTTTGTTTTTTCAAGTTTCTGACTGATCATATTCTATCATAATCACATATCACAATTTCTTCATCCATTCCCCAATTGATGGACTTCTCCTCAAATTCCAATTCTTTGCCACCAGAATAGAGCTGCTAAATTTTTTTTTTTTGTACATATAGGTCCTTTTCCTTTCTATTTTTTATTTTAAATCTCTTTTAGGATACAGACCAAGTAGTGGTATTGCTACATTAAAGGGTTTTACATTTTTTGGGGGGTTAACAAGCTTACTTTAATCAAACAAACATATATTACCTAGTTCAGGGAAAAAGGTCAGCACCCCGAGCTTCAGAGTTACAGAACTTACAGATCAAACAGACAGGCTTCCAAACTGTCCAACCATTATATCAATATCAAATCACAGTTGCCAGAGAGGGAAGCATCAGCATCTGGGTTTTCAAAACTGGGGGGCTCTCAACGGTGTTCCAGAGTCTCATCTGGTCAAATCACACAACACTTCTCAAAGTGAAACCCCAGGTTTTATATTTTCTTATAGCCCTTTGAGCACAGTTCCATAATTCCAAGTTGCTCTACAAAATGATTGAATCAGTTCATAACTCCATCAATATTGTATTAATGTATCATTTTTCCCACATCCCAAACATTTGTCCTTTTCCTTTTCTGCCCTGTTAACCAATCTAACAGGCATGCAGAAGTACCTCAGAATTGTTCTAATTTGCATTTCTCTAATCAGTAGTGAGTTAGGATATTTCTTCATATGGCTATAGACAGCTTTGATGGCTTCATCTGAAAACTGTTCATATCTTTTGATCTTTAATCTTTTGGCAAATGTCTCATTTTACTAAATTTGACTCAGTTCTCAATGTGTTTGTGAAATGAGACCTTTATATGAGAAACTTGCTTAAATTTTTTCCAGAGTTACTATTACTAATTTTATTTCCCTCCATCCTATTCCCCCCATATTTTGCTTCTGAATACCCCTCCCCCAATCTGCCCTCCCTTCTGTCACTCCCCTCCTTCTGTTATCTCCTTCCCCTCCTACCTTCTTGTAGGATAAATTTCTTTTTTGTATGCAAGTTATTCTATCTTTGAGCCAATTATGATGAGAGTAAAGTTCCCTCACTCCTAGTCACTTTCCCCTACTGTTCATTCTCTCTCTCTCCCTTTCTTTTCACACTGTCCCTCCTCACAAGTGTTTTGCTTCTCATTACCTCTCCCCCAGTCTTACTTCCTTTCTATCATTCCCCCTTCCCTTACACCTTTCCCCCTCCTACCTTCATGGAGATTTCTATGCCCATTTAAGAGTGCAAGTTATTACCTCTTTGAGCTAGTTTTGATGAGAGTAAGGTTCATCCACTCCTCCCTTCTCCCCTCTTCCCCTCCACTGCAAAGACTTTTTCCTGTATTTGTTATGTGAGATGATTTACATCTATTCTACCTCTCCCTCTCCTTTTCTCCCAGTACATACCTCTCTCACTTCTTAATTTTATTTTTTAGATATCCTTCCTTCATGACTGAACTCATACCTTTGCCATCTGTCTATATATACTCCTTCTAATTGCCCTAATAATGTGAAAGATCTTATGAGTTACAAGTGTCATTTTCCCATATAGGAATGTAGCCAATTTAACCTTGTTAAGTCCCTTATATTTTCCTTTTACTGTTTACCTTTTTATGCTCCTCTTAACTCTTATTTGAAAGCCAAATTTTCTATTCAGCTCTGGTCTTTTCATCACATATTCTTGAAAGTCCTCTATTTCATAAAATATACATTTTCCCCGCAAAGGATTATACTCAGTTTTTCTGGGTAGGTGATTCTGGGTTGTAATCCTAGCTCCTCTGCCCTCTAGAATATTATATTCCAAACCCTCTTATCCTTTAATGTAGAAGGTACTAAATCCTGTGTTATTCTGACTGTGACTCCATGATAGTGATTTCTTTCTTGTTCCTTACAATATATTCTCTTTGACCTGGGAGGTCTAGAATTTGGCTATAATATTCCTGAAGTATTCATCTGGAGATGTCTTTTAGGAGGTGGTCTGTGGATTCTTTCGATTTCTATTTTATCCTCTGGTTCTAGAAGATCAGGACAGTTTTCTTTGATAGTTTTTTGAAAAATGATATCCAAGTTTTTTTTTTTTTTTTAACCAGGACTTTTGGATAGTTCAATAATTTTAAAATTATCTCTCCTGGATCTTTTTTGCCAGGTTAATTGTTTTCTCCCATAAGATACTTCACATTGTCTTATATTTTTTCATTCTTTTGGTTTTGCTTTATTGTTTCTTGATTTCTCATAAAATCATTCGCTTCCATTTGCTCAGTTCTAATTCTTAGGGAATTATTTTATTCAGTGAGCTTTTGTACTTCCTTTTACTTTTGGCCAATTCAATTTTTTAAGGAGGTTTTTTTATTCAGCAAATTTTTGTGCCTATTTTTATAGTTGGCCTATTCTGCTTTTTAAAGCATTGTTCTCCTCATTGACTTTTTGCACCTCTTTTACCCTTTGACCTAGTCTGTGTTTTAGGGTTATATTTTCTTGTGCTTCCTTTTCTTTTTTATTTTTTTCTTTGCATTCTCCACTCTTTATTAAACAAATGCTTTATTAACTTCTGGTTTACATCATTCATTTCCGCCAGATTTTGAGTTACAATTTTTTCCTGTTTCCCCCTTACCCACCACCCCAGAATAGCAGCCCCACAAGATATCCCCTCATCCAATCTGCTCTCTCCCATATCTTCTCCCATACCCCCTTTGATTTTACCATAAGGGCAAGGTGAGTCTCTGTGCCCCAATGCCTGAACATCTTATCTCCCAATTGCTTGCACAATAGTATTAATACTAGTATTTATATATATTTGAAACATTTAATTTTAAAACTTTGAATTTCAGATCCATTCCATTCCTCCCTTGTCACCCACTCCCTCTGGGAAGATAAGCAATTCGTTATTTTCATTTGGGGCTTTTGGTGCAGGAGTTTTGACCTCACAGTCCTCCTCCTGTCCCATGCTTTGATCTTCTTTGCCCCCAAAATAGGAGTCTACTGTTGCATTTTTCTGTTTATTTTGTTTCCTTTGCCTAGGCATGTTGCCACCTAATTACATGACTTTTGGGCTTGTTGCCACAGTAGGACTCTGCCACCAGACAGGGGAGCTTCCGTCCCAAACATCGGGGTCTTCTCAGCTTCCAGAGGTATTAGTTGGGTGCCCTCTGTGAAGCCTCCACACTCTCTGGCAAGCTGGATACCCACCCCAAGACCTCCATCCCAGACCACAATCTAGATCCAGGGAGGTTAATGCAAGAGGGATTACCCCCCAAGACTGATCGCCGGATCCCCCATATTCATAGGCCAGGAGCTGAAGCTGCAACTGAAGCTGCAAAATGGTGTCTGTGCTGTGTCTCCCCTGGTCCCAAAGTCCATATGGCACAAACCTCTTACTTTTCCTAGGCATATCTGTGTTGATAATTCTAGAATCACCACAGCTACTGGTGTTCTGGGTTCCCCCCAGCAGGCTGCTGTCCCAGCTGCCCTTGGGCTAAAACTGTGACTCAGGCGGGCCTGGGTTTGGCTCCCAGAATACTGCATTGTTGGCTCCCAGCACGCTATGCTGGCCACTCCATGCCAGGCAGCCGGGCTGTCCTCAGCAGGAGGTTAGCTTCTCTGTGTCGTTCTGTGGATGCTGGAGATGCAGAACAGAGTCCACCTTTTATATGGTTTAGAAGTGATGTGGGCTGGAGTGCCATGGAAGTGCTGTTTCTACTCTGCCTTCTTGGCTCCACCATGGGAAGCACACCTTGTGCTTCCTTTTCTAAACCGCTGACTCATTTTTCATGATATTTTTGCATCACTCTCATTCCTCTTCCCAATTTTTCCTATACCTCTCTTACTTTATTTTCAAAATCCTTTTTGAAGATTTCCACAATCTGAGACAAATACACATTTTTCTTAGAGACTTTGAATGTAGAAGCTCTGCCTTTGTTATCTTCTTCTGAGTTGTTGTTTTGATTTTCTTGCCACCACAGTAACTTTCGTCCATAGTATTTTCTTTTTCTATTGTTTGCTCGTTTTCCCCAGCCTATTTCTTGACTTTTAAACTTTTTAAAAAATTAATTTATTAGTTTAGTTTCAGTTAACAAGATTCAATTCCATAGTTCCTTGATTTTCAAATTTCCTTTCCTTCCCTCCCCCCTCCCCCCACGACAGCATATAGTCCAGTATAGGATCTGCAAATGCATTCATATTAGACATTATTCCAATTACAAAGGCGTATTGTACTAGGTGGGATGAAAGATGGTAAGGAAGAAATAAAACCAAACAATGAAAAGAACAAGATCATTTAGTTTGCTTCTATCAGGATTCAGGCTCAGTTCTTTCTAGTTATATCTCTGGATGGCGCATTTCTCACTTTCTTGAGTCTTTTGGGATTAACTTATATCACTGCATTGCTGAAAAGAGTCCAGTCTGTCATAGTTGGTCATCACATATATGGTATGTCTGTGATTGTATACAAATTTCTTCTGATTCTGCTCTTCTCGATCAGCATCAGTTTGTATAAGTCTCTCCAGGTAACTATGAAATCTGTCACCTCCTCGTTTCTTATAGCACAATAATATTCCATTACATTCATATACCACATCTTGTTTAGCCATTCCCCAATTGATGGGCACCCCTTTAGTTTCCAATTCTTTGCAACCACAAAAAGGGCTGCTAAAATATTTTTGTACATATGGGTCTTCCTCCCACTTCTATGATCTCTTTGGGATATAACCCTAGAAGTAGTATGGCTGGGTCAAAGGGTATGAAATTATTTATAATCCTTTGGGCATATTTCCAGATTGCTCTCCAGAATGGTTGGATAAGTTCACAACTCCACCAGCAATGTATTAGTGTTCCAATTTGTGCACATCCTCTCCACCATTTGTCACTTTCTTGTTTTGTCATCTTAGCCAATCTGACTGGAGGGATGTGGTATCTCAGAGTTGTTTTTATCTGCATTTCTCTAATTAATAGTGATTTAGAGCATTTCTTCATATGCTTATAGATATCTTTAATTTCTTTCTCTGAAAACTTCCTCTTCATATCCTTTGACCATTTCTCAATTGGGGAATGACTTGTATTCATATAGATTTGGCTCAATTCTCTATAAATTTTAGAAATGAGTCCTTTATCAGAGATACAAGTTGTAAAAATTCTTTCCCAATTTCCCACCTCCCTCTTGATCTTGGTTACATTGGCTTTGTTTGTACAGAAGCTTTTCAATTTAATGTAATCAAAATTATCCATTTTGCATTTATAATGCTCTCTAATTCTTGTTTGGTCCTAAAGTCTTCCCCTCTCCACAGATCTGTCAGGTAAACTATTCCTTGCTTTCCCAAATTGCTTACAGTATTATCCTTTACACCTAGATAATGCACCCATTTGGACTTGATTTTGGTATATGGTGTTAGATAATGGTCTATACGCAGTTTCTGCCATACTGTATTCCACTTTTCCCAGCAGTTTTTGTCAAATAGTGCATTCTTATCCCCAAAACTGGGGTCTTTGGGTTTATCAAAAAATAGATTGCTATATTCATTAACTACGGGGTCTCCTGCGCCTAATCTATTCCATTGATCCACTATCCTACACCTCTGCCAGTACCAAGCAGTTTTGATGACTGCTGCTGTATAATACAGATTAAGATCTGGCATAGCTAGTCCACCTTCCCTAGCATTTCTTTTCATTAATTCCCTTGATATTCTAGACCATTTGTTTTTCCAAATAAATTTTGTTATTATTTTGTCTAACTCTACAAAGTTGTTTTTTGGTAAATTGATTGGTATGACACTAAATATATAGTTTAGTTTGGGTAAAATTGTCATTTTTATTATATTAGCTCGACCCAGCCACGAGCAATTGATATTTTTCCAACTATTTAGATCTGTTTTTATTTGTGTGAGAAGTGTTTTGTAGTTGTGATCATATAGATTCTGGGTTTGTTTTGGCAAGTAGATTCCCAAATATTTTATAATGTCTACAGTGACTTTAAATGGGATTTCTCTTTCTATTTCTTGCTGTTGAGTTTTATTAGAGATGTACAGGAATGCTGAGGATTTATGTGGGTTTATTTTATATCCTGCAACTTTGCCAAATTTATTTATTGTCTCAAGTAGTTTTTTACTTGATTCTCTAGGATTCTCTAAGTATATCATCATATCATCTGCAAAGAGTGATAGCTTGGTCACTTCTTTGCTTAATTTGATTCCTTTGATTTCTTTTTCTTCTCTAATTGCTACTGCTAGTGTTTCTAGTACCAGATTGAATAAGAGGGGTGATAGTGGACACACTTATTTCAATCCTGATCTTATTGGAAAGGCTTCTAGTTTAGCCCCATTGCATATAATACTTGCTGATGGTTTTAAATAGATGCTAGCAACTATTTTAAGGAAGGATCCATTTATTCCTATACTTTCTAGTGTTTTTAATAGGAATGGATGTTGTACTTTGTCAAAAGCCTTTTCTGCATCTATTGAGATGATCATGTGTTTTCTGCTAGTTTTATTGTTGATATGCTCAATTATACTGATGGTTTCCTAATATTAAACCATCCTTGCATTCCTGGAATGAATCCTACCTGATCAAAGTGTATTATTTTTGTGATAAGTTGTTGGAGTCTTTTGGCTAATATTTTATTTAGAATTTTTGCGTCTAAATTCATGAGGGAGATTGGTCTATAATTTTCTTTCTCTGTCTTATCTCTTCCTGATTTAGGAATCAGTACCATATTTGTGTCATAGAAAGAGTTTGGTAGGACTCCTTCTTCACTAATTTTCCCAAATAGTTTGTAGAGTATTGGAATCAATTGTTCTTTAAATGTTTTGATAGAATTCACTAGTGAACCCATCTGGCCCTGGAGATTTTTTCCTAGGGAGTTCATTGATGGCTTGTTTGATTTCTTTTTCTGAGATGGGGTTATTTAGGTAATTCACTTCCTCTTCAGTTAATCTGGGCAACTTGTGATTTTGTAAATATTCATCCATTTCACTAAGATTATCATATTTATGTGCATACAATTGGGAAAAATAATTCCTCATTATTTTTTTGATTTCTTCTTCATTGGAGGTAGATTCGCCCTTTTTAATTTTGATACTCTTAATTTAGTTTTCTTCTTTCTTTTTTTTTTATTATATTGACTAATGGTCTATCAATTTTGTTGATTTTTTCATAAAACCAGCTCTTAGTATTATTTATTAATTCAACGGTTTCCTTAATTTCAGGTTTTTTTAATTTTTTTATTTTTATTTTTTTAAAAACCAAAGTGATTTTTATTCAATAAATTAACCCATTTATTTGGACTATGGGCTACAGACATTTGATAAGATTTTACTGGTCTTTCAATTCCTTCAGTCTTCTAATGGCAGATTTGACTGTGACTGCGGAGGTGGTATAGTAGGTCCATGCACCACCAGCTACTGTCATACAGGATCCACAGTGCCAGATACCCACAGCCCGTCTCTTCATTTTGGTCTTGCCACAGAAGGAGCAGGTATACTTGGCATGCTGGCTAATTTCAATTTTCTTCACCATTTTTCTGAGGGATGCACCATAACGTGTTCCATATTTACCAACAATTCCGACCTTCTTGGTACGTTTAGCCATGTTAGCAGCGCAGTGGCTGGAGTTGGAGAGGAAAGAAGGTAGAGCACATGCCAATTTCAGTTTTATTAATCTCACCTTTGTTTTTCAATATTTCTAATTTATTTCTAAATTGGGGATTTTCAATTTGTTCTTTTTCTAGCTTTTTCAATTGCATGTCCAATTCATTGACCTCCCTTCTCTCTGCTTTAATTAAGTATGCACTCAGGGATATATAACTTCCCCTGAGAACTTCCTTTAGTGCATCCCACAGATTTTGGTATGTTGTTTCATTATTATCATTCTCTTGAATGAAATTATTGATTGTTTCTATAATTTCTTTTTTGACCCACCAATTTTTAGGATTAAATTGTTTAATTTCCAATTAGTTTTTAGTCTATCTTTCCATGGCCCTTTATTGCATATAATTTTTATTGCATCATGATCTGAGAATGATGTGCTTAATATTTCTGCCTTTCTGCACTGGATTGTGAGGTTTTTATGCCCTAGTACATGGTCTATTTTTGAGTATGTACCATGCACTGCTGAGAAGAAAGTAAATTCCTTTTTATCCCCATTCAGTTTTCTTCAGAGATCCATCATATCTAGTCTCTCTAAGATTCTATTCACCTTCTTAACTTCTTTCTTGTTTAATTTGAGGTTATATTTATCGAGTTCAGAGAGGGGGAGATTAAGGTCCCCCACTAGTATAGTTTTGCCATCTATTTCTTCCTCTAATCCTTTAACTTCTCCGCTAGGAATTTAGATGCTATACCACTTGGTGCATATATATTAAGTAGTGATATTTCTTCATTCTCGATGGTGCCTTTTAGTAGGATATAGTTTCCTTCCTTATCTCTTTTAATTAGATCTATTTTTGCTTTTGCTTTATCTGAGATAAGTATTGCTACCCCTGCTTTTTTTTTACTTTAGCTGAGGCATAATAAATTTTACTCCAATCTTTTACCTTTACCCTGTGGGTATCCCTTTGCTTCAAATGTTTTTCTTGTAGACAGCATATTGTGGGATTATGGTTTTTAATCCTTTCTGCTATCTGCCTCTGTTTTATGGGAGAGTTCATCCCATTCACATTCACAGTAATAATGACTATCTGTCTCTTCCCCTCCATCCTATTCCCTCCCCTGTTTATGTCTTTGTTTCTTCCTTCTCCCTTCCCCTCCTTGAAGTTTTCCTTTTTGACCACCCCCTCCCTCAGTGTTCCCACCCAGTGATCTCTCTTCTTAACCTACCCTCTCCCCTTATTACTGTTTCCCTCCCTTCTAATCCCCCCCTTTAGTCTCCTCTTTTTCACCCCCCCCCTTACCCTTCTGCTTTCTATAGGACGCAATAAGTTTTTATACTTATCAGAGTGAATTACTCCCCATTTGATTCCAAACCAATGAGAGTGAATTTCAAACATTGCTCCTCTCCCTCCCTCCTTTTCCTCTATTTAATGAATTTATGTGTCTATTCACATTAAAATCTTAAACTTCACTGATTTAAGTTGATCCCTCTTTGAACCAGAACCAGTGAGAATAGTGTTTAAATGATGTTCCTCTCCCTCTTTCTTTCCCCTCTTCTATAGTGTGTTTTAATGCCTCTTCAGATGGCATATTTTACCTTTTCCTAGCTCATCCTTTCCTTTTTCCCATTACAGTCTCTTTGATCCCCTTAATATTTTTTTTTTTTAGACATCAGGTTAGTGCATTCATACCCACACCCTCTATCTAAGTATAACCCTTTTGAAGGTCATGATAATCATAAAGATTTTAATATTGCCAGTTATCAGCTCCACATATAGGGATGCAAGTGTGAGTCTGTGTTTCTCTTGTTTACCTTTTTATGTCTTTCTTGAGTCTTATAATTGGAGATCAAATTTTCCATTGAGCTCTGGCTTTTTCATCAGGAACATCTGGAAGTCCCTTATTTCATTAAACCACCATCTCCTTGCCTGGAAGATTATGCTCAGTTTTGCCGGGTAGTTAATCCTTGGCTGTAGTCCTAGCTCTCTTGCCCTAAAAAAATATCAAATTCCAGTCTCTCTGCACGTTTAATGTAGAAGCTGCTAGGTCCTGTGTGATCCTAACTGTAGTTCCTCTATATTTGAATTGTTTCTTTTTGGCTGCTTGTAGAATTTTTTCTTTAATCTTGTAATTCTGGAATTTGGCTAATATATTTCTTGGAGTTTTCAGTTTGGGATCTCACTCAGGAGGAGTCTGGTGAATTCTGTCGATAGCTATTTTATCTTCTGATTCCAGAACCTCAGGACAGTTTTCTTTGACAATCTCTTGGAGGATATTGTCTAGGCTGCTTTTTTCATCATGGTTTTCTGGTAGACCAATAATTCTTAGGTTGTCTCTCCTGGATCTGTTCTCTAGGTCAGTTATTTTTCCAGTGAGATATTTTACATTTTCTTGCAATTTTTTGATCGTCTTGTTCTATTTGATTGACTCTTGCTGCATCATAGAGTTCTGAGCTTCAATTTGATTGTTTCTAATTTTTATCGAATTATGGTCTTCAGTTATCTTTTGAAGTTCCTTTTTTAGGGTGGTATTTTCTCCAATTACTTCACTGAGACGGTTTTCCAAGTTGGTCACTGCCTCCCTGATTTCGTCTTTAAAATTTTTTTGTAAGCTCCTCCAAGAATGGTATTTGGGCTTGAGACCAGATCATGTTTCCTTCTGTGGTCTCTGGTGTGGGCAGAGAGTCTATATTGTCCTGTGTGTTTTGTTGTTCTTGCCCTGCATAGTATGCTCGAATAGACTTTCTTGCCTTCCCCTTCTCCTTCTCAGCTTCTTTTTTTCCCATTGTGACTTCCTGTTTCTTAGTTTCTCAGGCTTTGAGTTTAGGGCCTGATCCTTGACTTTGAAATACCTCTGGGTGGCTAGTTTATGGCTAAGTCAGGGAAGTCAATGAGGGATGTAGATGAGTAGGTGTGGGTGTGTCTGACCACTTCAGATTTCTGCCTCTATACCCCTGGGCTATAAGTAGGCTTTTGTTGGTGAGGTGAGGTGGGGCTTGTTGGGACCCCACCCTCTCTTCTCTTCAGACTCCTGGCTGTCTCAGTTACACCCCTTCTTGGAGACTCTCAAGCCTGGGGCTATTTCCATTAACTTGGGATTTCAATCTGGGTGGGAGACTTATCTTTGGGTTTTCTGCTTCATGAAGGAGGGATGGGAGGATCTGAGCAGCTAGGACTTACTTTGCCATTCCAGCCCCTGTATTATACAGGCAGGCAGTTTCTAAACTTCTAGGCTGGGGGCTGAATGCAGCCAGAGAAGCTACTCTTTCCACTGAGGGCCCAACACTCCTACCTGGCTCCCATGATCCTACCCGTCGAGAGATGACTGTGATTCATCCTCGGTAAGTCTGCAGGCTGGGGCTTTTTCTCTCTCTGGTGTAGTCTGCTTGTCTACTCTTAGGTCTGAGCTGTGCAGACCCTAAGCGCTCTGCGCTCGACCAGTCCAGACACACTGGGCAACCTCCTGGGCTGGACTCTGCCACACTTCGTCTTCCAGTGGGCTCTGTTACTCCGGATTCCACTCAGATTCACCCTTTGAGCCTTAGTCCCCGAGGAACTCAGGGAGGTTACTGCTTCCTTTCCGCCATCTTGGCTCCTCCCCTGACTTTTAAACTTTTTAAAAATAGGGTTTTGCTTCCAGGTTTAGAGGGTACACTAACCCAAGCTTCAGCAGTTTTATGCTACTGTTTTCAGAGATCCTTCTGGTGACCTGTAGGTTTCAGTTCTTCCAAAGTGGTTTGAGGAGAGATGTATATTCTACTTTCCTGATCTGTGCTCTGGTCTGTGAGCCATGAGAAAAATTCTTTTCTGCCCTGGAACTGAGAGGGCCCCTATTCCCCTGTGCCTGCAAGATCTGTTATGCTAGTACTCCTCCTTGCCCTGGGACTGCTCCCCAGAACTGTAACCCAGATCTGAATATGGGCAAAGCAACAGAGTCCTGCCTCAGTGCTAGCAAAGAGACCCCTATAATATCCTTCTGACCAGTTGTTTAACTCCATTGCCATCTGTAGGCTGAGAACTCTGGAAGCAGCTTCTGTCATTGCTGATTCAGTCACTCCCAAGGTCTACTCCGGGTTTACTGGGGATGTGGCTGTGCTAGTGTGGCCTGCAGTGGACTGTGCTACACTATCACCCAGGTGTGCCAAACCTATCTTGCTGACCTTCTAATTTGTCTTTGTTGTCTGGGGACTTAGAAGTTTGTAAACCACAACTGCTGCCACTGATTCAGTCACTCCCAAGGTGTGCTGCTGGTTCGCTGAGACCCAGTCTATAGTGGTATGGCCTGTATTGCACTGTATTCCTCTCTCATTCTGGTGCAACAGACCTTTCCTACTGACCTTTTAAGTTATCTTGAGCTGGAAAATTGTTTTTTTAGAATAATTATTTAAAGGTATTTGGAGGAGTTTGGAGAGCTCAGGCAAGTCCCTGCCTTTACTTTACCATATTGGATCTGACTTGTGATATAATTATTCTTATACAGATACAAGCTCTAAAATTGTTTATAGCTGAAGAAAAGATGACATTCTCAAGAAACCCCAAAAATTTAGTTTCAGAACTTAATAGAATCTAACCTCAATTAGCCATGTTGAGGCAAGAAATGGTACTGTTTTGACATTCTCCCTTTTGTACTTCTCCAAGCCTCCCCAACACACACACACACACACACACACACACATTTAATTTTCTAGTTTGTTACCTAACTAGATAATGAACAGAACTGTTTTCTAGTTGTGCAAATGAAAAAAAAAAATTCTCTGATATATACAACCAAACAGAAAACTCAGTCAAGCTCATGAGCTTATTAAAAATACTGAGGACTTAAATTTCAATACTATTGGACTACTTCCTTAATTTCTATAACTTCCAATCCTGAAAGGTAGGATCCCTGCATGTTTTTCAAAATTGAGATGACACCTGAAATTTTGTGCTGTTACAGAAAAATATTTTTATTTCTTATGCAAAAATATAATACAGGAAGGATTTTTCCATAGAAGTCTGATCCTCTCTTTCAGTGTTAATGTGGGCTGTGATTACATTTATTTATGGATAAGAGAGAGATTTGGTTCTGACCAACTGAAATTCCCCACCAGGACATAGACAAAGATGAGATGTTTATGTGTTAACATAATTTTAAGGCTCCAAAATTAAAGTATACCTTCACAAAGTCTGATCACATTTCCCTGCTTGAATATGTAGGGATAATGACATTGGCCTGCTGAAAATTAGCCATAGTTTTCAGGTCCCTAAATTCGATAAATCAACAAATATTTTAAAAATATTCCCCAGGTGTCAAGAGCTGTGCTAAGCATGGTGATGCAAAGAAAGGGAAAATGAAAGTCCCAGGCTTCAAGGAACAATGTCTGAGAAATCAGTTTCAAGATATGCCAGACCAATGGCAGCCTTGTGAAGATACTTGTATTTGGGGAAGGGTGAAGGGGAAGCAGCAAGGGAAGGAAAAGATTTTTCTCTAGCTGCAGAGCTATATTACCAGATAGATGCAGACACAGAGAAACTGCATTCAAGCAACTTCTAGGAGGGGACTTTTGGCAGCAAAGAAGGAAGCTGGGTATAGAATGAAGAGAATTCTAACCTTAGTAACCAAAAGCTGACCTGAAAAGAGGAGCATACCCTGTGACCCCAAATGTGTAATCAACACACTATTGGCTCTATGCCTAGTGAGAGCCTTGTGAGGACTAACAATATCAAGACCCAGCAATAAAAGAGCCATGAGTTACCTTAGCCACCTGTGTGTCTCCCTAAAATTGTAGTCATTTTGTTCCTGAGTCCATTATTTCCCTGACACAGTGTGTGTGTGTATATATATATATATATATCTTTATGACAAGTAGATCACATAGTGGATAGAGTACTAGACTTTAAATCAGGGAGACCTTAGTTCATAATCATACTTCAGACATTTATTAATTGTGTGACCTCAAGCAAGTCATTTAACCTTTCTCAGCCTCAGTTTCCACATCTTTGAAATTGGAATAGCAAGAGCACCCTACCTCATAGGATTGTTGTAAGGTTCAAAGCACTATAAATGCTAGCTATCATGATTGTGAAAAAAAAATATTCCTGGGGGCAGTGGAAGGAATTTTTTGTAGCTTCTTTTTTTATTATTGTATCTCAGTAAATGCCTTTGCTTTGAGATAGCTGAATTTACCACTCACTTATTAATGCTAAACATACAACTGGGAGTTCATTAGCTCTATTTTTAGTGTAAAACCATGGGATACCCCCAAGAACCTGAGTGGTAGCCTCCCTCTGCAGATCCAACCTGTAAGTGTGAATGCAAATTGGAGAAGAAACTCAAAGTAGATACTATATACAAACCAAAATCAGAATATATAGGTTTGGTGGAATATATTGCAACCATTTTTTTTTCAGGTCTAGAAATGTATTATTTTCCATAATTTTTTTACTTTCAAATATAGAGTATTTTTTTAATAGCACACATCAACAGATTTAAAAAGCTTTATGGTTTAATCAATCCAGGGCACCACTGCTTCCCAGTGAAATCCCTTAGTGCTTAAACCAAAAGATTTTTAAATTTTCCATAGCTTTTTTAGAAGACAAAATGCTCCCCCATTATTTATATTTATAACATAATTTAAACCAATTATTTTCTTAGTTAATATTTTATTCACATAAAATCAACTTACAATTTTAATAACAGAAATCAAATTGAAAACATAATATTAACACAACAGAGTGCTTTTTTGATAGGGAGGGACTGGCTTATTTTATTGTATTTACTGAAATAAATAATATAGAAAAATGTAACAAATATAATGACACTTTACACTTCGAGTTTATACATTTCAATGTAGTAAGCAGCAACTGGATCCAGATAATTAGTTTCAAGAGACTTCTGAAGGTAGATTAAACCACTCTTCATTGGCACCCAACTCATTTTGTCAGTCAACAAACATTTATTAAATACTTATTATGTCAGACACTGTTTTGAGCAGTAGGGATACAAGTATACAAGTGATTCAGTTGTTGCCCTAAAAAAACTTCATAAACTACTGGAAGGATATAATTTATATGCACTTTGAATTTTATATCTGCTGGTTCCTTATCCCTAAACTAATCCTTTCCAAGGCCCTAAGCCAGTTGCAGCCCACATAGATCGAACCAAACTTCCTTTTAGACCTCACCTTCAACCTGAGGAGTAAACCTCAATTTCAAAACCTAATTTCTCAGCATTTTAGTGAACCAGAATGGATAACATATTGAGTTATGAGAGAGAGAATTCATTAAATGCTTACTATATTCCAGGTATTATGTTGAGGGGTAGAAGATTGGCTTAGTGGGCATCACTTGCCCACATTCCAATTATGGGACTCTAGTCCCATACATGATGAGTAACCTGCCTAAACTCTATCCAGTAACACCTCCCATATAAGCCTAGGTTCATTACAGTCCATCAGCCAGGGGGAGGTACTCATTTAAGATGACCAAAGCACTGAGTCCCTAAGTCATAGATATCATCTATGTCTAGTTCAGATCTGAATCCTCTGTCAGGAAGAGTTGCCTTGGATTTAAACTCATTTGTAAATCACTGGACTTCATCAATTGACCACTGGAGCAAATTTTTCATGTTAGTCTAAGTTTGGTTGACTTTGAATTGTACTTAATTTTTATTGAAAAAAAGTAGATTTTTTGTGTGTAATAGTGCTGATAATAGCTATCCTCCAAGGAAATAATAACATAGCACTTAGCTCAGTGTTTGGTACATAGTAAATTATATATAAATGTTAGCTATTATTTTTATTTATATGGCACTTTAAGATTTGGAAAACACTTTAGAAATATTTTTTTATTTGTTCCTTACAACAATCCTGTGAGACAAGTGCTATTACTATCCTCATTTAATTAATGGAGAAATATTAAGTGCCAAGTTAAGATTAAGTCTTGACAATTCAGGTTGTCTTGTGTCAGAGGACAACATTATCTATCGTATAATTATACCCCCAATTAGCCATAATTTTAATCATTATGTCAAGGGCCCCACAGAGTTTCTATGCCTTACAGTTTGGAAAACTCGGGCCTAGACAGATGAACTTCATGAATAGTTACAGTCATGATGATGGTGATGATAACAACTTAACAATAACATGTCATCAAACTGGTTGAAACTTATCTGGGCTCATTCTTAGACAACCGGCATATTTTTGAGCAATGTATGTGAAAATATTGTGGAAGTCTTTTCAATTTGGTAGTGCCGATCAGCACTTGAGCTCTCTTGGCATCAATTTCTAGAATTTAGGGTCATCTCCATGCTATAATAGACATCACAGAAGGAATTTAGGAGGAATAAAAATATCATATTACTAATAGTGTAATTAAAGAGATAAAATGATGAAACATGGAGGCAAAAACTTAAGGCTTATTTTTAAAATTAATCTTTTGATTTTAGGAAAAAAATACTTCCCTTGACCTAAGAACTCTCTTAATTAGGGGTTTACCAAATTGTTTAGTTTTTGTAGCTTGCCAAGTGTGTGATTACTTTGCTTGGAAATTTTTTATTACAACTGTTCTCCCAAAGAAAATTATGCTGCATAATTATTAACTCTAAAATTACGTACACATTTATCTGCTGGTATTTGCTTTCATGCTTCAGCTGTCACTTAAACATCTCCTACATGAATCCTGCACCTGTTTCCCAATGATGTTTTCAATGTGTTTGTACTAATTTCCCATTATATAGCAGAAAGCCAAACACTAAGAGAGGAGGAACAAAAAGTAGAATTTAATAGAAAATCAGTTCCTATTAAAACAGAGCCCCCAATCATATGCATAAGGAAGAATACTGATTCAGTTGGCTAGTTTGATAATGGCACCAAAAGTGCCTTCTTTTGGCATTCTCATTCCCTCTGACCATTTTGACAAGGGAATTCAAATTCAGGCACAAAATGATAATAATTCCTTTGTCCAGTTTCTGATCCTCTGGGTCTTTTGGGAGGAGTGGAATAAATGGCTCTTGCTTGTCATGGAAAGAAAGGGAAGGATCTAGAAAAAAACAACAACAATTGCAGTTCATAATGCAAATAAAAATAGAAATCTCTTTTTAAATGGAGCCATTATTATAGGTTGAATAGATTCAGAATACAAACCATAATTACTTGTTTGATATGAGTTTTATGCATCTTGGCTGTCTTGCTTAAAAAAATACAACCCCCCCCCAAAAAAAAACAAAAACCCAACAACAACAACAATAACAACAAAACCAAAACCTGAAATCAATTAGTCATGCAACAAGTAGGAAGGGAGCATTTATTAAGCACTAACTATGTACCAGGAACTGTGCCAAAGGCTTTATAAATATTATTGCATTTTATCCTTATGACAACCCTGCAAGGTAGGTACAATCCTATCCTCATTGTATAGTTGAAAACTGAGGCAGACAAAGGTTAAATGACATGCCAAGGGTCTCATAGCAAGTATGTGTTGAGCCTGGATTTGAATTGGGTCTTCTTGACTCCAAGCCAAGCACTCTATCCACTGCCCCATCCATCTACCAGTTACCCTACTGTGTTTAAAACCTTCCAACAAGGGTCACAGGATGCTTTGAATTTCATGATTTGGAAGCTTCTCACCATGCAAAATAAACGTAAGAGAAATGAGTTGTCTTTTGAATCTTGACAATCATTCTCCTGCAAAATTCTAAAGGGCTCAGAGATTGGTATTTTCACATTGGTATATTTCACAGTTTTGCCAAAATACACTAGGTACAGGACTTCAACTATGTCCAGTTTACAAGGTTGTATTTGTAAAAAAACAAAAACAAAAACAAAAAACTCCCTTTTGAAAATATATTAGTACTGGGAAGGAATGATCAGAGAACTCTTTGCTGATGCATGATCCCTTTCCACAATATGAAGTTGCCAAAACTTCAGCTTAAGTTTGAGTTGCCAATTGGTTGGAGTTTTATGGTCCATATGTGTGGGAGAATTCTACAATGGCACAAATCCTGATTTGCCAGGCTGATACTGGCAAATCGCAAAGTGAGAAAGCAGATTCTGGAACTCTTTTCTCTCTGTACTAAACTCCAGCGCTGGTTTAAGTATCTTTATGTATTCAGCTGATCTGGCTATTTAGAAATATAGCAATGAAATGAAGTTTTTCTTTTAGGTAAAGAGAAAGCTAAATATACATGGAAATGTCTTTTATTGAACCTTATGTATTGAATTTCTATGTATATCTGTCAGATTCAAAAGTACTGCTTTGAATATCCTGGTGGGCCAGTATTGTACTCTGTTATCATGATTGAGCCTGCTTCTATTGACTTCACATAATTACTGTTCATTTTATTCTTTGATTTAACTATTAGGTTTTATTTTTATTTCCCTAGGCAAGAATAAGAATGGTCAGGGAAGGACCAATAACTTGTTCATTTCCTTAAAGGATATTTAGTGATTCTGTGATAGAAAAGTCTTCCTTTTGACTTATGGTAGAAAATGCATGATTAAATTTCCTGCCTCATTCTTTTGTCTCTAATTTGTCATCTTCAACATCATAAGAGAAATCAGACTTTAATGACTTGATTCATTCTTGGAAAACAACTTTATGTTCCATTTTAAGGAAACTGCTAGACATATTTTTGGCTTTACACCTTCTGGCGCCAAATGCAAACATTGACTGAAAAGCCAGGCTTGTAAACAGCTTCCTGTCTAAACAATAAAAATCCATGGAAACTTCTCCTGTGATTAGTGAATTAACCATAAATTATGCATTAGGAGAGAGAGAAGTAAGATTATATCTCTGTGTTGTAGAATATTTGGAAATTTACCAAAGGAAACTGTTTAGGCATATTAAATTTCATATTACAAATTCACACGGATCAGTGGTTGAGAAAACCACAACCATTTCCATCTGAATGTTCATTTAGCTATGATAGCAGAGAAAAGAAGAAGTAGATGGAGGAGGAGGATAGTAGACAGTAAAAAGAAGGAAGGAAGGAAGGAAGGAAGGAAGGAAGGAAGGAAGGAAGGAAGGAAGGAAGGAAGGAACGAACGAAGGAAGGGAAGAAGGGAGGGAAGGGGGAAGGAAGGAGCTAAAGGAGAAAGAGGGAAAGGAGGGAAGAAAGGAAGGAAATATTTAGCTACAGGTTCATGAGGTAAGTTGGCTATAATGGAATGAAACTTCCTGAAAGCAGTTTTAAGGAGCTAACACAGAAATGCTTTTGGTTTATTCCTTAAGTGGGAAATGAAATTACCATTTTCTAAAAAGAACATGCATCCGAGGGAAGTTAAAGGTTAATATCTGATGTATTAGTTTAGGTACAAAAGAGAAGATTTATACAGTACAATCTTAAGATTTTCCTTTCTGAAAATTAAAAGAATATTATGAACTTGATTCTGTGTTTCACTTTTATGTAATATATTATTTGCCCTTTGCCTGGTGATTAATATGTGCCTGACTTCATTTCATGCTTTTCTCTAGTTAATCTCCAAGTATAAATAAAATGGTGTGAAATTATACCTGGCACAAATTTTCTTTTCATTTCCATTTGGTAAGACAATACAACCTTACACTTGTACCCGAGAGTTCTTTTTATTATGTCTCCAATGTTTTCCATGTGAGGAATATATCATGGTGCTTATCATATATAACCATTCTAATGAAATCCCACCTCTGGAACTACCTTGCGCCATTACTCAGATGAATTCTTAAAACCAATTCAAATGCAATTTCCTAAATCAAAGAAAGAACAAGTAGTTATACCCCCCTTTCATATATATAAAATAAGGTTTCATTTGCTTTTAAAATTTCTATTGACTTGAAATTTTATAGAAATTTCCAATATGGAAATTCCCTCCACTAAAACAGATTGACAAATTTTCTGTAATGCAGAATCTTAGATAATCGCCTAATCCAAGGAGAGGTCTTAGTAATTGGCCTGTGGTTACCTAGCTAGTATGCTTCAGAGGAAGGACTTGAATCCAGTTTTCCTGACTACAGAAGATTAGTTCTTTATCCTCTATACTTCAATATCTCCATATAAGTTGATGTAAAATGTATTATTTCTTTTAAAGTGTATTTTGCGGTTATCTTTCATTTTTATATCACCTAGATTCCCCTTGTAGCCCTTCCCAGAAATCATTCTTTATAAAAAAAAAAGAATTCTTAAAAGTTAATTAAAAATAAAAATAAGTTATATTATGTAATATTTTATACTTGACACTATTTCTGCAAAAATGGTAGAGAAAAGGAAAGAGGGAGGGAATAAAAGGAGTGAGGGAGGCGGGGAGGGAGGGAGAGAGAGAGAGAGAGAGAGAGATCCCATATCTGTCTGTCTATCTCTGTCTATCTTTCATTTCCATACTGCCTAAAAGTTCCCTTCCTCTTCTTGGGAATTATACTCTCACTTCTTTTTCCTCCCCAAATGACATATTTTATAAAAAAGTATGTTTTGAAAAGAAAAACAGTAAGAGAAAAAATTAATAAAACCTATTAATGCATTAAAAAACCTCATGTAATATTTCACATCTTTGCGTGCCAACCTCTGCAAAGGTATGGAAAGGTATGGAAAGAGGGATCTTCTCATAGCTTTCTTTTGAAGCCAAGGCTTTTGTTTTAAAAATACATTATTTCTAAAACATCTTAAAACTTGTTGGAGGGACGATGAAAAAAGAGGCATGCCAATCCGTTACAGGGGGAGCTAGGATTTGTTTCAAGTATTCTGGAAAACAGTCTGGAATTTTTCAGTCTAAGGTATTTTGATACATTTTCACTCAGCTATTCTACTATGGAGCCTCCCAAACAAATTACTGACAATAAGAAAAGACCCTTGTGTGCAAATATGTTCATGCTAACATTTTTATAATGAAAGCTGGAATAAAAATATGAGTACAATGATTTAGGAAAGGCTGAACAAATTATGGCATATAGTGAATGTAATGGAATGTTACTGAGCCTTAACAAATCATAAATATGAAGAGTTAGAGGAAACGGGAAGACTTGAATGAAGTTATGGAGAGTTAAGAAAAGCAAGAAAAGGCAAACATATAGAATGACTGCAACCATAGAAATAAAGCCAAAATAGAGAGTCCACAATATTCTGCTTAGGTATAAATCAGTGACAGCTAGTACCATACTTCCAAAATTAAAAGATACATTTTTCCTTTTTTAACAATGGATACATTTGTATATCTAGGAATGTACTTGTTTTCGATGCTTGATGAGTAGATTATGTCCAAACAAAAATGATGCATCTCTGAAAAACAGGCTGTGTTTAACAACGGAAGATATCTGAAGCTACCCCTTTTGGGGTCAGTTAGTTTGTACAATGGGTAGAGCACTGGGCTGAGAGTCAGAAATACCTAAATTCAAATCAGGCTCCTGATACTTAATATCTTTGTGATACTTGGGAAGTCACCTAACTTTTATGTTCTTCAGTTTTTGCACTGTAAGATGGAGATAAAAACAGTATCTCTCTTGCATGGTGAGCATTAAATACACTAATATTTGCAGAGCACTTAGCATAATGCCTGGTACATAGTGTTATATATAGGTGTGATATGCGTGCTTATTCCTATAAAAAGTCTACCTTTAATTCTTCCATATGAACTTGCTCAAAATTCTTCCTTACTAAAACTTAGAGGCAGCTATCTTATAAGGTTTTTTTTTTTCCCTCAGAAATCTACTGGGAAATATTTTTTTTTCTTGTAGAATAGTAATCTGTGCAATCATTCAATTCTGAAAATTCTAATAAAAATACAAACTTCAAATTTAAGTATTAGAAATAAAGTTCATATGATATCTCAATTGATTATGGAGATTTGAAAGTACATCATCAAAGTAAGCTGTCAATACCAAACGGAGAAAAATATCGCACTCAGAAAATGGAATAAATGGAAGCAAAAGATATTTAAATTAGTTAAGAGAATGGGCACTAGAAAACTATTCACTTTTCCCCCTTAAAATATGCTACTGCACAGAACTATCATTGATGACATGAAGTGAAACAATGATATCTCTATTTCAAATCAACTCTGTGGTATTTCTTAGCCTTTTCTTTTTTTTTCTTTTTGATTCACATTGACTTTTGAAGCAACTAACTGGTGATGATAAATGCTTAATCTACTCTTATAAGATGCAATCATTCATTTTATGTCTAATTGTGGTTTGGCCTGTCATCTTTTTTTTTTCAAATGCTTTATTAACTTCTGGTTTACATCATTCATTTCTGCCAGATTTTGAGTTACAATTTTTTCCCCATTTTTTCCCTTCCAACCACCCCAGAATAGCAGTTCCACAGGATATACCCTCATCCCATCTTCTGTCTCCCATATGTTCTTCCATATCCCCTCCGACTTTTTCAGTAGGGCAAGGTGAGTCTCTGTGCCCCAATGCCTGTATATCTTATTTCACAATTATATGTGAAAGAGTATTAATAATAGTATTCATATACTTTTAAACATTTGATTTTAAAACATTGAATTCCAGATTCATTCCCTTCCTCCCTTATCACAGACTCTTACTGGGAAGATAAGCAATTCAGTATATGTTGTTCATGTGTAGCTATACAAAATGTTACCATAGTAGATATATTGTAAAAGACTGAGTATATTTCCCTCCCTCCTATCCCACCTCCGAAGTGGTCTATTCCCTACTTTGATCCAGTTCCTTTTCTTTTTTTTTTTTTTTTTATAGATAGCATTTTTTATTGTGGGTTCTTTGGAATTGTCTTGATCAAAGTAGTTTAATCTTTCACAGCTAGTCATCTTTACAATATTGTTACTACTGTGTTCAATGTCCTTCTAGTTCTGCTTACTTAACTTTGCATCAGTTCATATAAGTCTTTCCAGGTTGTCCTGAGAGCATCCTGTTCCTCATTTGTTTGTTTGGTTTTTTTTTTGGAGGGAAATTGGGGTTAAGTGACTTGCCAAAGGTCACATGGCTAGTTTTTGTGTGTGTGTTAAGTGTCTGAGGCTGGATTTTGTTCCTCATTTCTTTTTTTTTTTTTTTTAAACAAATACTTTATTAACTTCTGTTTTACATCATTCATTTCCACCAGATTTTGAGTTACAATCATTTTCCCCCCATTATTCCCCTACCCACCCTCCCAGAATAGCAGTCCCACAACATAGCGCTTCCTCCAATCTGCTCTCTTCCATACCTTCTCCCATACCCCCATCGACTTTTCCATTAGAGGAAGATGAATCTTTGTGTCCCAATGCCTGCTCATCTTATCTCCCAATTATAGGCAAAAGAGTATTAATAATAGTATTTATATATATATTTGAAACATTTAATGTTATGACCTTGAATTTCAGATCCATTTCCTTCCTCCCTTGTCACCCATTCCTTCTTGGGATATAAGTAATTCAGTATATGTTGTACATGTCTAGCTATGCAAAACATTATCATAGTAGATATATTGTACAAGGCTGCTTATAATTCCCTCCCACTCATCCCACCCCCCACCTGGTCCATTCCCTACATGATCCTGTCCCTCTTCTATAGTGGGTACTTCCAACCTCCCCTCACCCCAAGGATGCCCTCCCATCCATCATCCCTCCTCTCATCCCCCTTCCCCCTATCCTGCTGCAGGTTGAGATATCCCATTTAGTACTATGTATGTCATTTTCTCCCTGAACCAAATTCAATGTGAATGTGGTTTTGCCTTTTTAGCCTTCCTTATTCTCCCCCTCCTTTGCACCCACTTCCCCTACATGAGATAGTTTACCCTACCATGTCTCTCCCCATCTC
This sequence comes from Gymnobelideus leadbeateri, assembly GCA_011680675.1. Classification (NCBI taxonomy): domain Eukaryota; kingdom Metazoa; phylum Chordata; class Mammalia; order Diprotodontia; family Petauridae; genus Gymnobelideus; species Gymnobelideus leadbeateri. The sequence continues at coordinate 2,602 of WOXC01005913.1, read as the reverse complement.
CTCTTGCCACTTTCCTCTCTCACCTCATAATTTCATCCCTTGAGTACTCTCCCTTCCCAACAAAATCAACCTATGCCCTCTATCCATATATAACTGTAGCCATATACACACACATTCACATATGTATTCATATGACCACACCCCCTTCTTCCATTATTTTCATAGTGAGAAAGATATCATCAGTCACAGATATTGCTTTTCCATATAGGAATGTAAATAGTTCAACTTTGATAAGTTCCTTTTGATTTCTTTTCCCTGATTACCTTCTCAGGCATCTCTTGCTTCTTGTGTCTGGATGTCAAATTTTCTATTCAACTCTGGTTTTTTCCTCAAGAATGCTTGAAAGTCCTCTATTCCACTGAATGACCATATTTTCCCCTGAAACAAAATACTCAGTTTTGCTGGGTAGGTGACCCTTGGGTTCATTCCCAGTTCTTTTGCCCTCTGGAATATCATATTCCATGCCCTTCGATCCCTCAGTGTAGAAGCTGCCAGGTCCTGGGCTATTCTGATTGTGTTTCCACAATATTGAAATTGTTTCTTCCTGGCTGCTTGTAGTATTTTCTCCTTGATCTGGGGATTCTGGAACCTGGCTATAATATTCCTGGGAGTTTTCTTTTTGGGATCTTTTTCAGGAGGTGATCGTGGATTCTTTCAACCTCTATTTTGCCCTCTGGATCTAAAACATCAGGGCAATTTCCTTTAGAATTTCTTTAGGGGTGATTTCTAGGTTCTTTCTTTGATCATGGCTTTCAGGTAGTCCAATAATTTTTAAATTGTCTCTCCTGGATCTATTTTCCAGGTCAGTGGTTTTTCCCATGAGATATTTCACATTGCCTTCTAATCTTTCGTTTGTTTGGATCTGCTTAACAGCATCTTGATTTCTCATAAAGTCATTAGCTTCCATTTGCTCCAGTCTAACTCTGAAGGAATGAATCTCCTCAGTGAACTTTTGAGATTCTTTTTCCATCTGGCAAATTCGACTTTTTAAGGCATTCTTCTCCTCATTGCCCTTTTGGGCCTCCTTTGCCATTTGAGCTAGTCTATTTTTTAAGGTGTTGTTTTCCTCAGTCAGGCTGTTGACCCTCATTTCATACTTTTCCTGCATCCTTCTCATTTCTCTTTCCAATTTTTCCTCCACTTCTCTTATTTGATTTTTAAAGTCCTTCTTAAGGTCCTCTATGGCCTGCAACCCGCTCATGTTTTCCCCTGGGGCTTTTGGAGCAGGACTTCTGACCTCACAGTCCTTTTCCCGCTCTATGCCCCCAAAATAGGAGTCTAGGGTTGCATTTTTCTGTTTCCTTTGCCTTGGCATGTTGCCACTTAATTGCTTGACTTTTGGGCTTGTTGCCACACTATGGCTTTAAGGCCAGCTAGAGGAATTTTCGTCCCGAACGTGTGGGGGGCAACTTCCGTTTCTGGCAAGCTGTAAACCCACCCACAACTTCCACCCTAGATCACAATCCAGATCCAGGGAGGTTAAAGCAAGAGCGATTACCCCCCAAGACTGATCGCTGGATCTCCCCACGATTTGTAGGCTGGGAGCCGGAAATGCCTATGAAAACTACAAAATGGCGTGTCTCCTCAGCGGCTTCTAGCCCCCAGGGGAGGGAGCTGACGCATTCCCCAAATACAGGTCCCAAAGTCCATAGGACACTAACCTCTTACTTTGTCCTAGGCATGTCTATGTTGATAATTCTGGAATCTCCACAGTTCCTGGTGTTCTGGGGTTCCTCCAGCTGGCTGCTGGCCCTGCCGCCCTGGGGCTAAAACCTCGGCTCACGTGGACCTGGGCTCGGGTCGGCTCCTGCGCTCTGCGCGCTGCCGGCTCCCAGACCACTGCGCTGGTCCTTCCTGCAGGGTGCTGGGCTGTCCTCAGCGGGAGGTTAGCTTCTCTGTGTCGTTCTGTGGGTGCTGGGGCTCCAGAAATTTTTCAGAGTCCTTTTTTACATAGTTTGTGGAGAATCTGGGGGCAGAGAGGCTTGGACGAGCTGTTTCTACTCCGCCATCTTGGCTCCGCCCCCCCAGTTCCTTTTCAAAAGCAGGTGCTTCCAACTTCCCCCCCTCCCGCCTTCCCTCCCGCCTTCCCTTCTGTCATTCCCCCCTTTCATTCCCTCCCCACTACTCTCCTGTAGGGTAAGATATCCTATTTATGTCATTCTCTCCCTAATCCAAATTCAACGGGAATAAGGTTTTACCTTTTTTCCTTCCTATTCTTCCCCTCCCTTGTAACAATTTTTCCCTTGCCTCTTCTGTGTGAGATAGTTTACCCCATTCTGTCTCTCCCCATCTCCTATTGTTAAATTCCTCTCTCACCTCTTAATTTCACCTTTTAAATATCATCCCTTCCCACCAAATTCAACCTGTGCCCTCTATCCATGTATACCTGTAAACATATATACACACATTCATATATGTATTTATATGTCCATTTACTCTTCAACTATGTTCATACTGAGAAAAGTTTCATCAGTCGCAGTTATCGTTTTTCCATGTAGGAATGTAAATAGTTCAACTTTGATAAGTTCATTATGATTTCTTTTCCCTGATTACCTTCTCAAGCATCTCTTACTTCTTGTGTCTGAATGTCAGATTTTCTATT